>JAMZAV010005297.1:0-44027 GCA_024449915.1 Sweltsa coloradensis
GTGCAGTGTGACACATGTGTGTGGCATTGCTCTTCAACCAGGGTGACACAGAATGTGTTGGTGACCCTGCATGGAGTGTGGGAGTGGCTAGCTCCCCTAAAGTATTTAAATTCATGACTCGGCACCGCCATCATTACAGAATGCGGGATTTTTTCAAGGTAAGATAACCCGGCGCCGCCACCAAAACACCAACTAAAAGTGACCTATTTAATTTATTGTATTTTTCTTCGACTATCCGTTAGTAAAGTAGCTTCGCTCCCTTCGCTGGGTTCTCCCGTACATGTGTTTGTCAATTATTATAGTATTTTTGGATGAGCGTAGCGAGCGAAGCGAAGATTCCATTTCACTACACTGGAGAAAAAATCCGGAATGTTTTTTTTTTTTTATTATTGTGTGTCTGTTAATTAAAGGGGCTATTAAATCAAAAAAAATATTTTTTACCACATGATCTATACCAAAATTTTACTACACTGAAATGACAGTTTAAAAAAATATATCTTGTAACTGTGATTTAACACGAACTTTTCAATTTTTTGATCCAGAAATTTGCGAAAATTGGTGTTTTGGGAAATTTCTTAAATCGGCTTTAACCTGCTTCTTTTTTGGTCCACATAGATACTAGAGCATAGTACCAATCTAAAATGCCCATTTTTTACATCGTGTCTTGAAACTGTGCTCAAATATACCCTCAAACACACAAAAATATGCATTCCAAAATCACACCCCATCTTGGTAATCAGCATATTTTGACCGAACTACTTGCCCAAATTACAAAACAAAATATAAAGAATTTACAGAAAAGGCTGTAGAGTACGTCAATAATGGCCAATATTTTTTTGGATCAAAATCCTCCAAGGTCACGGGGCATAAAGATCGTCCCCATGTTATTTCTTATGGGAGATTTTTGCCGATGGGACCTAGCTCGAAAAATGTCATGTTTGACAATTTTTTGGGAGGTCATGGTGGCCCCAATAATTTTTCTGTTGATTGCTAAATTCATTACTAGTTAGCCTGAATGAAATATATTTTTTGAGTTTAGCGGTTAAATACCCCTTTAAGACGATTCCGGCTAAGTCCATACTCCAATTCCGATGAAATTACCTGGAGACCTTCGAAATCTCTGAACTTAGAACTGCCACGTTTTTGAGCTAAACCGAAAAATTATTCTCATGAAAATCGCAATTTTACGATGTTTCTCGATTTTTTAAATTTCTTCGACTTATAACACATCTGATTGTAATGATTTTTTCACAGAATCTTTATTTTATGAATTAATATATTCGGTGTGAATTTGAGCGTAATCGAAAAATTATTTCTTATGAAAATCGCAATTTTACGATGTTTTTCGATTTTTAAAATTTCTTCGACTTATAACACCTACATGCTTTATCCGATTGTAATGATTTTTCACAGAACCTTAATTTTATAAATTAATATATTCGTGTGAAATTTAGCGCAATCGAAAAAATTATTCTTCATGAAAATTGCAATTTTACGCCTTTTGCGTGTTTAAAAAATTACGCTCATCCAACAACGCGCCTGAAAAAGCGTTTGCGAAGCTTCCTAGTTATTAAATCAAAGGTGTAAGAGTTTCGGGTAATTTCGCCGCGTCGCGAGTAAACATTGTACGTACCTCGACGTTTCGTTACCTCTGTGGGTAACATATTCATGAGAACTGAGGCTGATAGTTTGTTTCCAGCCTTATTATTTTTATATTATTATTATAGTTTTGGTTTTTGCATGGAACTCAACAATCAAGGTTTGTCCCAAGGCCCGGTACTGGTTAGAGTACCGAAACACATAGCCGAGGTTCTTGGTTCGCTCCACAGTTAGGGCTAGGGGCAATACTGTTACGACAGTTATTGGTTTGCTATTACATTACAGATATAGGGCCTAATAAAATAATGTCGTTATTACTATTCGAATCGTTGACCTCCCGCAACGAGCTACGAACATCATGCCCGAGTTACACCAAGGGTTATAACTTATACCTCTCGGTCGGTATTATTACTGTTTGTTGACCCGGTAATACGAACATGCATGTACGGGAGTACCCGAAATAGTGAGCGAAGTTCCTTGATGAACACATCGTCGCAGATAGGAATACAATGGGGAAGACCCAAAGCGTAAAACGAACGCACTACAATGATATTATTATGTGCAATTTGGTAAAGTGGTACCATGCGAGCAATCTATATTACTCTGTATGCCATCTATGAAGATGGCTTCACATATAATGCAGCTTTAAATATAGTAGGAGATATGGGATACACAATGTGAGAATGTATGATATTATTTCACTTCACATTATTTTGTTTGCTTTTATATATTTTAAAAAAAGTGTCATGTTCTTTTATAATTTCAATATAGTTAGCACTTAGCCGTGCGTCAATCTCTTTTGGTAGCGGCGCCGGTTCAAGAGAAAGCGTTTTAAAAATGGCCCTCGCTGGTTCTATCATTCATTAATGGAGGAGGTGCCAAGCACATAATATCTCAACCTTTCTAGGGGGCTAGCCCGACGAACTCCTTAACCCCCTCCTTACCCCCAGGGCAACCAAAACCAGTGTGTGCCATTCTTGCTCAAGAGCAATGCCAAGAAAAACGCACTAAATCGCGATTGGACGTTGTATTTGATTTTTATCGTGAGACGTGACACACGCTCAGACGGACGGACAGAAAAGTGATGCTTAGCTGAGCTTCGATTCTTTATTGTTATGCTTTAGGTCAAGCAAAGGAAGATAAGATAAGAGAGGAATGTGATTTTGGGACACAAATTCTGGGCAAGCTGTATAACAATTGGACACTCGGTTGCATTTTGCGATATCCTAGAAACAGATTAGGGTAAAACATTCAGTTTCGTTCAGTTTTTTTTTCCGTTCAACAATACAAACCGTTGGAAATATCGAATGTTTATTTTTGGATTAGCGTTATGTAAGGCACACATAATTCTGATTTCTGACTCCCAACAAAAACCTACCCGCCTTTCGATTAGTTATTGTGTTTATTTGCTTTCTACCGGACTCTATATCTATTGTTAAAACTGCGACAAACGCCCACAAACACGCGTAGGTCCACAAACAAAAACGACACGTTTCTCATGTAAAGTCTCGCTGGTATATTTGCTTTCCCCCGTTTAACATAAACACTGTAGTATAAACTTGTTGATTTGCCAAAACAAATTCTTGGCATCAGCTAGCAAGTATTTCCAAAAGCATGTTCTGTTGGTTTGTAATATCAAATATTACGAAAACAAAAGCAAGAGAACAAGTAAAGTAAAAGAAGGCGCGATAAACCATTAGGCACATCCTTCATCTCGACTGTACTCTTATGGAACACACACACAGATCACAGGTAAGGGGGTTGTCAAATTGAGTCTTCGCTTTGCTCGCTATGCCCATAAACCCATACAATACAATCAACACACCCAGTGACGTAGGAACCCTGTGGAGGGAGGGAAAGGGAGGCGGGCAACTCATAAGGTAGGGGCAGATGAGGCTCTGTTTTTCATTGCATTGCCACTTATTACTATTAACAAGCATACATTTTAAGATTTTTAAACGTGTTTTATCCTTCTAAAAATTCCGGGCAAATAGGTCAAAATCTGAGGTGGTACCGGGCAGATTCAGATTTAGCGGGGTTGGTCCCACAAATCAGCCCGGTAGAAAAACCACAATGTCTCACACATAAAAATTTTAATTTTCCAAAGGAAATGGAAAATTTCGTTTTCACATTTTAAAAATTGTTCTTCCGTTTCTTGGGCGAAAACGCAATACTTTCCATCGTTCTCCTTGAGTCCGAAAACCCTTTAATAAACACTCCTGAGGTGTTCATCGAACACTAATAGGACTCATTCATGTTGCTTATCAACACATCTGTGTCAACACCTTGTTGGGCGCCATCTTAGATTCCGGGCAAATGGGCCAAAATTCGATGTGGTACCGGTCAGATTAAGATTTATCGAGGTTTGTTACATATAAATCAGCCCGGTACCACATGCAATGTCTCCCACTATTTAAGTGGTATTAATTTAAAGGGAAAAAGAACCAGTTTTCTCCATATCAACGTGGCCGTCATTTTGAAAATAGTACTTTCAGTTTCTTGGGCGTCTACGCAACACTTTCCATAGTTCTCCTTGACCCCGCAAACCTAATAATGAACCCTCTTGACTTGTATATCGAACATAGTATACTTTAGATAGGATAATCCGTTTTTAACACCTTGTTGGATGCCATCTTGAGTTGTTGGGCAAACGGGCCAAAATCCGAGGTGGCACCGGGCAAATTCGGATTCATTTAAGTTTTTATCCTCACCCATAAAACCCAATCTCTCACATTTTGCTGCGAACATTTAAAATCTCTTATTTTTTACAGGGCTATAAGTAGAGGTCCGTGAAAATTGTTTTATTTAATAAAACCGAAATAATGCCGCTAAATGGTAATAAAACCATATAACACCGCCAAATAGTTATAACACCAAATTAACCGTTATTCTGCGAAATAAAACCATATTTTACTATTTTCCTTTCATAAAATCAACATTATCTACACTATTTACAAATTTTCAATCTTATCTTGCTAACAACTTGAGTGTTTCGTACTTAAATTCATGCTGAAACGAAAAGGGTGCTCATAAATTATTAATTTTTTAAATTAAAAACTGCAGAAACGATCCTTGGGTGTTGTCTGTGCGCTAAAAATGATGGTGATTTTTATGCATATTGGAATTCCCTTTGCAAATTAAACAATATTATTTATTTCATCACAGTTTTGTCATGCGAAAATGCAAAAATAAAATAAAAACATATAACACCACTTTTTACACTTTTACTAGGAAGCTTCGCAAACGCTTTTTCAGGCGCGTTGTTGGATAAGCGTATGTTTTTTTAAACGAAAAAAGCGTAAAATTGCGATTTTCATGCGAAATTATTTTACGATTGCACTCAAATTTGACACAAATATATAAATTCATAAAATTAAGGTTCTGTGAAAATATCATTACAATCGGAAAAAGCATGTAGGTGTTATAAGTCAAAGAATGTTTTAAAAATTTAAAAAATCGTAAAATTGCGATTTAAAAAAAAATCGATTGCGCTCAAATTTCACACGAATATATTAATTCATAAAATTAAGGTTCTGTGAAAAAATCATTACAATCGGATAAAGCATGTAGGTATTATAAGTCGAAGGAATTTTTTAAAAATCGAAACAAAATTGTAAAATTGCGATTTTAATGAGAAATAGTTTTTCGATTGCGCTCAAAAACGTGGCAGTTCTAAGTTCAGAGACTTTGAAGGCCTCCAGAAAATTTCATCGCAATTGGAGTATCGGTTTAGCCGGAATCGTGTTAACAAACAGACAAAAAAAACATTCCGGATTTTTTTCTCCGGTGTAGTGAAATGGAATCTTCGCTTCGCTCATCCAAAAAACGAAATTTAAGAAATAATAAAACCATTTACACGGACCTCTAGCTATAAGCCGATTACGTAATTTAAGATTTGGTGTTTTTAGTCTTTTTAAGGCTGCAAATTTATTTTTAAAATCGCGCGGCGATAATAGCCCTTGGTACAGCTGAAATTTACCCGACACTCCGTACCTACCCCAACCAACCCATTGGCGACCCCATGCACGATCCAGACAGGTAGAGGGAGGAAAGGGAATATTACCGAGTACTCATCGCATGGCTCACTCACTCGTCTAACAATGACTTTGGTGTTTTCCTTGTTTAAATAAAAAAAGTTATGTAGGCTAAATACCTGATAGTGAAACCATCTTTGATCCTCTTCTCTTCAACTTATAAAACACTCACCAATTACTACTATAAATTCTGAAAAAAAAGAACCCCTTTCTCCATAAGTCAGGGCTAATCTGCCCCGTCATAGATGTGAAACACGATTTTTAGATGAGCATAGTAAAGAGATCATGAGCTTTACTAAAACTTACTATAAAGCAAAGGTATAATGCAAGTAAAGGCTTCGATTTCTTATAGTTTGAAAAAATTGATGTACCCGTTTTTTACTGCATGAGTTAACTATAACATAATCAGGACTTTAACGGTAGGCTAATCGGCGATCCCTCTCGGGGCCTCTTACTTCCACTTATCATTTCGCCCCGCAGTGTAGCGTTTAGAATGAAGACAAGGTCCATACAAAAAAAATTGCCCCCCCCCCCCCACCCCACCCCGCCCAACTTTCAAACGTTTCTACGCGCCTGAACACATCTCGCATCTGTGGTGACGAAAGAGCCCCCCCCCTCCCTATTTTTGCACCACTCAGAATTTATAAATTCCGCCTCCCTATCTGCGACAGAGTTGTGAACTTTAGACATGAAGAAAACCTTAAAAATAGTTTAAAATCTAGTCAGGATTGCCACTTTCGGAATTGCCCGATGCCTCCCCAATAAATAAAAATGACTCTCTAGTCATGCGTGGCGACCTTGGTGACTGGGTCGTGGCCGTGCACAGTGTCTGATCAAACATATCATCGCACGAACGAATCATCCACGTGTGAACTGTAAATAATATAAACCTCACGAGAAACCTGCCCACTCTCAGGTGCACACACTATGGCATGGGTGATAACGTAGCTGAGAAAGGAATGTAAGAAGATTTGGGCAAACACTTTCAGTCATGATTAGCAGTGGTGGGTATCGAATACGTGACCTCCCAAATAAGAGCCTCACGCGTTACGCATGAGCTAGCTACCTCTATCGGAGTGCGCCTGTAGTGATAGGGCCTACTAGAGCCAGTCGTAGGTGTTTGTCATCACACCTAGGCCCAACCACGCCTAGCCTTATCACCATGTGCAGAACTCACCCAAGGGACGACTGAGTAATTTATGCCTGGGTGTCGGAATAAGTCATCACAACCACGCCTAGCCTTATCACCAAGGTGTGCAGAAGTCACCCAAGTGACGACTGAGTAATGAATGCCTGGGTGTCGGAATAAGGAGCGCACTCATGTGCGAATCAATGTGAACGCGGGCTTACATGAAGATAACGCGGGGGTTGGGGGAGGGGGGCACTTGACCAGATGATTATGTCACTCATATTTACGACCTCATATCTCTCCGCCTCCCTCTCACACGCCTCCATGCAACTAGCATTGAGCGTCATTTTGAAAGAGATGAACCCTTCAGTTTGTTCAAACCCTCCCACTGACGCAGGGGGTGAATTAATTGCAAGATAGATTTAATGACCTTCATCGAGCCGCCGAGCTGGTGACGTCACTTCGAATCACACACCAACGAATGTGTGTGGTATCTTGTTGGATGAGCGAAGCAAAGACTTCAATTTCACTGACCACCCCAAAAAATTAACTCTTTTTTTTTTACTGTTCGCGCTCTACCGCGCAAACGGAATATGCGATCTGAATGAATTTAAAAATTTGAGGGGACCTTCAAAATCTCTGAACTTAGACTTGCCAAGTTTACAATCGAAGAAACATTTCTCATGAATATCGTACTTTTACGATTTTTTACCAAACGGGTGGGGCTACAACGTTCATATTTCACTTGGACATTAAGGTTATATTGCCTTTTGAAAGAAAAAGTTTAAAAATATCTAGAATTTATAGAAATAAAGGTTTTAATATAAGTATTTTACGGGTGTGTGTGTGTGTTATACAGGAGCCGATTCTGACCAAACGAGTCGGGCTACAACGTTCATATTTCACATGGATATTCAGTTATGGTTATATATTGTTATTTGAAAGAAAAAGTTGAAAAAGTTAGCCAGAATTCATAAAAGTAAAGGTTTTAATATAAGCTTTCAATCAAAAAAAAGCTCATCCATCAACGCGACTAGAATTAGCGTTCGCGAAACGGCCAACTATTACATTCTGACAATATGTTAGATATATCTTGTTAATTGGTGGCAAAAATAATTCTATAAGCTTAATTTGACTTCCAATATATTATAGTGGGGGTGGTGCATTTTTAGTTTACCGAAAATACTTGCTTAGCTGGAAATAATTCAAACCCCAAATACAAAAATTTGTCAAAAACGGCAGCCAAGCTCTCCTTTAAAAGTCTTCGGCTGTGAATGCTGTGAAAAATAGAAGTTGAGCTAAGCATTTCTTTCTCCGACCCAACAGTTTTTATGTTTCTTTGTAAATTCATAACTAATTAGCCTGAATGAAATATTTTTTTGAGTTTTAGGGTGAATACCCCTCAAGAGAACTCAACCCCTTGAGTAATTGTGACTTTAGTTTAAAATACGGGTTGCACAAACTTGATACGATTCATTACAGTCTTGGATAGAAGAGGACATTTTTATTAAGTTGGCATTAAATTAAATCAGTAGTTGCCAAAATTATTGGATCAGAGTCAATGAAGTTATTCTCGGTTTAAAACCAGCAGTTACATCATGTAAAGGAAACGAGGCGTTTATTCACGTTAGACGGCGCTGACTTCCAGCCCCCCCCCCCCTCCAGGGACTCGACCTGGAACATTTATAATCCTGGCTGGTGTTTCAGAGGTATAATAATATCAACGACGGCGTGCTTTCAGGCGGAAAAGGGTTCAGGTTGTGCAGCTTGATGGGGTTCGGTAGACCGTCAGATCTTATGAATACCAATCATGCATGAACGTCATCCTCAGTCATAACACGAAATGTGGAGTAGAATCGATTTCTTAGGGTGGTCAATGGTCCTAC
The DNA here is from genome assembly GCA_024449915.1 of Sweltsa coloradensis. Taxonomy (NCBI): domain Eukaryota; kingdom Metazoa; phylum Arthropoda; class Insecta; order Plecoptera; family Chloroperlidae; genus Sweltsa; species Sweltsa coloradensis. The sequence continues at coordinate 8,649 of JAMZAV010005297.1, forward strand.
CATACCATCACAAATTTACAAATGTAGGTTCTGTCAAAGCTTTCACTAGTCACCCAAGCGAATGAGAAACAATTTTAAATTTCGGGGATCGCGATTTCCAAATCCAAAATGAGGATAGATTCCTCAACCGGGCAATCCGTCCTAACTATCACACCTTCACACCAGTGGCGTAACTAGCCCTTGTTTTTTGGGCGGTCGATTTAAAAAAAATGGGGGGGGGGGCAGTGTTTCTAATACCCCCAGCTCAACAGCAGCTAATATATAACCATAAAATACCGCCATGTTCAACTGGTAGGCCAATACCGCTAATTTTGATGAAATCACATAAAAACTAATAAAAGATGCATGACAAAATAAAATAAGATAAATATCTCAATGTAAATAATATTATATAATATCTCAATAAATACCTTATATTAAATAACAATTCCCCCTCTCCCCCCATAGTTACGCTACTGCTTTACACTACGTATATTGTATATTACACTTAATCTGTTATGTTATAATGTATAATTTAGGAAAATTTAAACGTCTCTAAACCTACAAGCTACAATGCAGATTGAAATGCATTCAATAACTAAATTTCTCAAGAAAACACATTATTACCGTCGCATTTTAAAAAACTTTTGTTTATAGTTATTCACTCTCTCTCACTAAGAAAAAGCATATCCTACCAACAATATATGATCAATGTGAATAAAGAAACTAAACTAAACTATACACCTATTTAAAGTAAGATAACACTATTAATTATTACGGATCATGTTTTACAACCTACTGAATTCTGTTGACATTCATGGGTGAATGTCGTTAGTATAAAAGCCACGAATGCGGTGACATTTCGACGTCTCATTACTCCGATGCAGACGACAATAACAGCCTGCGTCGCGACGCCCCCCAGGCTATATGCATGTATGTGTGGGAGAGAGACAGGCCACACTCAGGAGAGATGGGGTTCGATATGGCGAGTGAACATACGTTAAAATTTATGCAACGCATTTACAAAATAGTTTCCACTTTCTTTGATGGTGGACGGGGTAGCTTCGCATATGCACAAGCTGTACCATGAGTAAGTCCCGGTTTACCCGCAAGAGCAACCGAGCTTACAGCATCCCGGTTTTATAAGAATACACTTGGAATGCAAGCGATAAAATTAGTTATGTTTCAGAAAGTAAAATGTTTTGGACTCGTGTGATTGAGAAATGACAAAAATGATTAATTTGTCATAATTCATACAAGACACGAATAGGCCTACAATGAAGCGGTATGGCAGTCGTAAACTCGTAAACGCTAGCGCGTTTTCATTTTTCTTCGTCAGAACATTATGAAAGATGGAATTTTAAATCATCGTTAATCGAAATGAGGTTAAATAGAGATTATACACTTAGGATGCATCCCTAGAATCCATTTTCAAAAAAAAATCCTGTTTTTTTTATTTAACGTTTATCCTAATGCAGAATATACATTCGCAGAAAAGTAGATCTACTGTACACAGCCCCGAGTAAACGACACTGAGGATCAAAATGCTAGTTACACTGCCATACAATATTGAATAGGCCAGTCAATAACTGACCACGTTACAAATACCACATTCTGAGATAACTAGATAACGCAGCCAATTTTTTATTTTATTGAATACAAAGTTGATTGCATCCTAGGACTTAATTTTTCCTGGAATTAAATTAGGAATGTTTTTAGTTGGTCAGTTATTGACTTAGGTTATCATTTGTATATTTCTTGGCTTAACTTTTTTAATTTTTGCAACCACATATCAATAAACTAACACGTCACTTAAAAAATAAATCTAAAATAAATAAAATACATACATTTATATGATTACCCAAAATATGTTTCTAAAAATTCACCCAAACTATATGATTTTTCTTAAATTAGTATTACAATATGAAATAAGACTTGAAAAGTAGTAGGACTACTTACTTTAGTAGTAATAAGGAATCTGTAGTAGAAGAAGTAGAAGTCGAAGAAATAGAAACTGATTTCAAACATGATCGCCAACCTCAACTGTCCTCAATACAAGAAATGACCAAGTAACACGTGCTTGATCCCTATGAGCACCCCTATGACAGTAGAATGGAATTGCGGTCCTAACTCTCACATTTTTGTAACTTGGGCACTTATTGACCAGGCCTATTCAATTATAAACAAAATGTACAGACAGGATTGAGAAAGAAGGTGTTGCACTAGAAGTACTAGGAAAACGCTAAAGTCCAGTCGCGTTGTTGAGCGAGCACCGGTACGTGCAACACGACCTGAGTACGACATTCCCATAATGTTACATACCAATAAGTCTTTAAGGTCTTGACCGATTTAGCTGAAAATTTGTAAAATAGGAGAAAATGTTGTACTTATTGACCCTGCAAAATTTCATAATGATAGGAACATTAAAAAAATATATATATATATTTTAACCCTGGTAACCGGAGAAACAACTAGTAGGGGTTTTGTTTTATATGCAGTAATCTTTTAGTTATTTGCAATATTGTGTGATAAAGATGGTATTATAAGTGTGGTGCGGGGAATCAACGATCATAAGGAACATTTTGAGCCATAAATTTTGAAAATTGATCAAGAATTGGTGAGTAAAAACGTAAATAGAAAGATGGCCAAGTCTAAGCTAGGGAAAAGTGTTGGAAAGATCAAAACAAAACCAGGGAGGACGAATGTAGGGAATAAGTGTTTAGTGTGTGAAAGGGGAGTCAGGGTGGGGTTGTGGTGTGTCGACTGCAAGCAATGGGCACATTTCCCCTGTGCCGAGGAAAAGAAACGAGATACATCAGGAGAAAGTACATGGGAGTGTAAATTGTGTGTGAAAAGGAAGATCATGGGAATTGAAAGTCGGGATCAAATCCAAATAGTAGGAATGTGTTCATCTGCCGATGTCGTAAGACCAGCCATCTACAGATGTTGATGTAGGCGGTAAAATGGAAGTAGACTGTGAAATAAAACAAGACCTGGGAATAGTAGACCTAGGCCTACCTAAGGAGCTAAAGCTTGGCGTAGAGTCTAGTATACAAACTATGACCTCTCTACACATCTACACAAATGCCCAAACGTAGAAACCCCAAGCTGTACATCTGACATGGGCATGGCATAGAGGCCTACTGATATTGATGAAGGAGGTAAAGTGAACGAAGATAGCAGAATAGAACAACTAGGCCTGGGAATTGTAGACGAAGGCCTACCTATGAAACTAAATCTAAGCGCAGAACCTAGGATAGAAACGCCCACTTCACACACATGCCCAGACACAAGTGAAGGAGACGAAACAGGTAGAAATGATCAAACTAGGAAGCTAGAAAGATGGATCCTAAAGGAACTCAGGAAAGAGAGATGGGGGACTGGAAATTCAAAAAAGAAAAATAAAGGATTGAAGCTGGAATTGTCAAAGGAATGGTAGCAACGTTTACTCACATTGGTGGGCAAATAAATGGACTTTTAAAAGTAACAGATAACTTGAAAAAAGAAAAACATAGATTGATAAACATAATTGGATGAAGCGAAGCGAAGATTCCATTTCACTACACTGGAGAAAAAAATCCGGAATGTTTTTTTTTTTTCTTTCTGTATTTTTGTGTGTCTGTTAACACGATTCCGGCTAAACCGATACTCCGATTGCGATGAAATTTCATGGAAGCCTTCGAAATCTCTGAACTTAGAACTGCCACGTTTTTGAGCGCAATCGGGAAATTTTATCTCATAAAAAACACAATTTTACGATTTTTTTCGATTTTTAAAAACTTTCTTCGACTCATAACACCTACATGCTTTATCCGATTATAATGATTTTTTCACAGAACCTTAATTTCATGAATTAAGATATTCGTGCGAAATTTGAGCGAAATCGAAAAATTATTTCTCATGAAAATCGAAATTTTACGTTTTTTTTTTTTTAAACAATTCTTTGACTTATTACACCTACATGCTTTATCCAATTGTAATTATTTTTTCACAGAACCTTAATTTTATGAAATAATATATTCGTGTTAAATTTGAGCGCAATCGAATATTTATTTCTTATGAAAATTGCAATTTTACGTTTTTTTTTTCTTTTTTTTTAAATTGCGATTAATTAAAAAAATTAAGTTATTTTTTTTATTTAATTTAGTTTGATTAAAAAAATCTTCGACTAAGTAATGATTTTTTCACAGAACAACAGAAAATCCGCGTAACACATGACAGCTCAATGCACCAATTACGCTCATCCAACAACGCGGCGGGACTTAAGCGTTTTCCTAGTAAATGTACACGAGACAAGAGAGAAGGCGCTTGAGAGGAAGGGTGAATTACTTGGAAGAAGGTGAAGATGAAGAAGAAGATGAAGAAGAAGAAGAAGAAGAAGAAGAAGAAGAAGAAGAAGAAGAAGACAAGGAAGAAAAGGAAGGAGAAGGTTGTGAAAAAACTGAAAGCAATAAAATAAAACAACAAACACGAGAAGTAGAAAGACAGCGAATATCCCATAAAAGTAAACCTAATGTAGAAAGTATGTGTGGACCGCTTATCATAAACAAGGACAATACAGAAAACCTAACAAATAGAATTACAAGAAGGTATGTAGGCCTCAACAATAATGAAATACAGACCCACGTCCACGAGGAAAACAGAGGTTGCCTAAGGAAGGAGACTGAGGTAATGCAAAATAGTATGCTGCCGATAATAAAAGAAAATGGAAGCATAACTAGTAAATTATTGGTAGGGGATATACAAAGTACTATGGCGCAAAAATGGTATCAAAAAGGTTATCAAGTTGAACTAGGGAAACGCCAAAGTCGTTGTTAGACGAGTGAGTGAGCCATGTGTTGAGTACCCGGTAACATTTCTTTTCTTCCCCTTACCTTAGGCCACCCTAGTCTATCATAGGCTACAGTGGAGCATTATGGCCTAAACTATGGCCTAAACTTAAATACCCTATTATTTATACGAATATAATTATCAAACTTAAATGCCAATGTTCCCAGGTACTCAACACATGACTCGCTCACTCGTCTAGCAACGACTTTGGCGTTTCCCTAGTCTAGTTGGCTAAGGCGCCCTTGTAGCCGAAATGTGAAAGAAGTGGGTTCAATCCCCTGGTCGGGAAAGATTTTGTAATTTCTAGATTGTATTTAAAAAATAATTAAACATGTTTTGAAATGCATATAACGCAGTGTAGTCCATCATCTGTGACAATGCCGCAATAGGGCCTACTATGGTAAACATAGCCAGTACGAAATACGTGAAAATATTGCAAGGTTTACTCAATCTACGAGCGGAATTTGGGGGTACCTTGACGTGCAACATTCGACAGACCTTGCATGGGCACAGCATTTCACGGCCAGGCGAATAACAAAAAATATCTTTTCAAAATCTCAACCATTGTCGTTAAAATAATTTCTAAACATTGGAAGTCCTATTTTTCAGTTTATTATTTCTTGTAGGTTTAAATCGCAATGGATCTTGCTGATTTTGTTAGCAGTTCTCAATAAACTCGTACCGGATGTCTGTTCAAAATTTCAGCGCAATCTGTTCAGCGATTCGGCTGATTTTCAACGTACGCACACGCACACCACACACACACACGCAGATAAACAATAAGCGCCGTTTAAGTTGAATGGAGATCACTCCGTTCGCTGCGCTCACTCGTTTAAATATTGCCAGGTACCAGAGTCGATAAAGAAGTGTCCCCGTTGGGGAGGTCCTCCAACTCCCTATACCGCCCTGGGTTAAATAAAAAGTCGGTTTTTGGCGTTTGGAATCTAACGTTCCGCGCGACATCTGTGTGACGATTGATGGAACTACTTCAATAAAACTACGCCACTTTTCTACTAGTAGTTAACAGTCGATGACGACAAATGGCGGAAACGTCAAAATATTAAATACGATCGAATGTTGGCGAATGTTTTGGAGTAAAGCAAACCATCTTTATTGATGAGGATATTTCTGGTGGAGTAGACCTAAGCTTAAGACCTAGGCCGACAATATGTATTGTTCAAGATTTCGATTTGAATGCCAAGGGCGTACTTACGTCTGAAAACTGTATTGTGGCCTTGGGCCTAGGCTACACTTACGTCCGTTAGGCTTGAACAAGACATGTCTCAAATTATTTGGCACGAAAATGTCAGTGACGCCTGCGCAACACTTTATAGTACAATAATAAATCAAAAGTAAATCGTTTTAAAAGACTAGGGCCCAGGGCCCCTATTCAGTAACTTCACGGGTTCAACTCTGTCACGGGACCGACTCCGTCGAGGTCGAAAGGTATGATTTACATGGCAGTGGACGGTCAAATGTGAACAAATGATTCACAGTCAGTTGTCAAATATTCGAAATGACATAGATGTGTGTATTATTTCCAATCGGGGAGAAATTGGATTTAAATGGTATAATTTTATGAAAAAAGGGAACGCACGGGACTCTCAGGGGTAGGCCCTTACTAGAGGTAGGTTTTCTTTGAGCATACTATTGTTATTCGTTTGAGAAAGTTAATAATCTGGTTGTGTTTACGTGTAGGCCAAGGCTTATCATCCACCATTTTATACAAATATAACCGAGTCGGACTCGGTTGTCACGGATTATATCGCAACGATATCGACCTCAACTGGGTCGATCACTTACAACAGAGACGATTACCGTTGGAAACGCCCGGGTCCAACTCCGTCAGAGTTATAGAATCGCAGTCCAGGGCTAATATGATTGAAATAAAATTGAAGTTTGACATTTCGTCTGTTATTTGTTGATTTTAGCGTCACTGCACATCGATAATCTATTGACCGTATTTAGCGTGCAGAGCTTTTATTAGTTTCACATTTAAGCCGCCCTCAGCGCGCAGAGCGTTAGATTCCGTTTTGACTTGGGAGTAAGGGGACCTCCCCAAAGGGGAAACTTCTTTATCGACTCTGCAGGTACTAGGGAAACGTCAAAGTCGTTGTTAAACGAGTGAGTGAGCTATGTGTTGAGTACCTGGTAACGTTCCCTTTCCTCCTCCTACCTAAGACCTCCCTAGCCTATTATTGGCTAGAGTGGCGCATTATGGCCTTACAGTTGACGCGCCCTTAAACCAACTCAACTCAAAACCCTATTAATTATAGGCCAACCTATATAATTATTATCATCAAACTTAAATGCAAATGTTCCCGGTACTCAACACATGGCTCACTCAGTCACTCATCCATCTACGACTTTGGCGTTTCCCTAGTATAATCATTGCACAAACATTTGTGGTCACATACCCTTGTTCAACTGATACACACCAGGCTAAATGGGACAGCGAGCTAGCGTAGACCTACGACTGCCTCCAACGTCAATGTAGGCTTATGAAAAATTAAAGACAATTTAGGCTTATAGGTGAGCAGAGAAAATGTTTTTTAGTTTATTTGGTTTCAGGGCGCGTTACCCGTTCGGTTATAATGCGCCACTCTAGCCTTCGCTGGTCAGAACAAGCCACGGGTAGCTGTGAAAGAAAAAAGGGGGTTCTCACGTCGTGGTCGTCATCGTTTTGGCTCGTTCGTATTACATGGTCGTCGTCGTCAAGGAGGTCGTCGGGGAAGGGGTAGAAGTCCCCGACGATGACTGCCAGTGGTCGCATCTTTTCGGGGAGTAATATGTACTTATCTTTTATACTAACCAGCTGATGTTTGCGAGATGGACTTATACTCTTTCCTTGTCTTTTACGATTACTGTAGCAGAGCCATGCTCTGTGCCTTATGCCCGACCATACGGCTTAGGCCTACGTTAAGCATACACATATCGTAAGTTAGAATAAAGTAAGATGGTCTAGTCTACGATTTTAATTATACCTTTATACGGTGTAATACTGCGTATATACTGCGCTTTGCACTGCTTCTTGTTGATGGCCATCATTAAAAAATCTAAACAAGAATAATGACAGTTTTAGAGAATGACGTATTGACAACAAACCAAAAGAAAGACACTGACTTTGAAAGATTTAACACTGATAGCAGAGTCGATAAAGAAGTTTCCCCGTTGGGGAGGTCCTCCAACTCCCTATACCGCCCTGGGTTAAATAAAAAGTCGGTTTTTGGCGTTTGGAATCTAACGTTCCGCGCGACATCTGTGTGACGATTGATGGAACTACTTCAATAAAACTACGTCACTTTTCTACTAGTAGTTAACAGTCGATGACAACAAATGGCGGAAACGTCAAAATATTAAATACGATCGAATGTTGGCGAATGTTTTGGAGTAAAGCAAACTATCTTTATTGATGAGGATATTTCTGATGGAGTAGACCTAAGCTTAGGACCTAGGCCGACAATATGTATTGTTCAAGATTTCGATTTGAGTGCCTAGGGCGTACTTACGTCTGAAAACTGTATTGTAGCCTTGGGCCTAGGTTACACTTACGTCCGCTAGGCTTGAACAAGGCATATCTCAAATTATTTCGCACGAAAATGTCAGTGACGCCTGCTCAACACTTTATAGTACAATAATAAATCAAAAGTAAATCGTTTTAAAGACTAGGGCCCAGGGCTAATATGATTGAAATAAAATTGAAGTTTGACGTTTCGTCTGTTATTTGTTGATTTCAGCGTCACTGCACATCGATAATCTACTGACCGTATTTAGCGTGCAGTGCTTTTATTAGTTTCACATTTAAGCCGCCCTCAGCGCGCAGAGCGTTAGATTCCGTTTTGACTTGGGAGTAAGGGGACCTCCCCAAGAGTGACTATCTGAATTGTTTTTATATCGAAGGCTGTGGCCTATTTTTCATATGAAAAATCTAAACAAAATGCTATCGATATTTTAAAATATTACATTTTTATTTCTTGTAGGTTTAAATAACAATGGATCTAGTTGATTTTGTTAGCAATTCTCAGATAACTCGTATCGGATGTCTGTTTAAAATTTCAGCGCAGTCTGTCCAGCGATTCGGCTGATTTTCAACGTACGCACACGCACACACGCACGCAGAAAAAACAATAAGGGCCGTTTAAGTCGACTGGAGATCACTCCGTTCGCTACGCTCACTCGTTCAATTACTTTTCTTCCCCTACCTTAGGCCTACCTAGCCTATCATAGGCTAGAGAGGCGCATTATGACCTTACAGTTGACGCGCCCGTCCCCGTATACCAACTAAACTTTAAAAAACCTTTATTTATACGAATATAATTATCAAACTTAAATGCAAATGTTCCCGGGTACTCACCACATGACTCGCTCACTCGTCTAACGCGTCCTTGTAGCCGAAATGTGAAAGAAGTGGGTTCAATCCCCTGGTCGGGAAAGATTTTGTAATTTCTAGATTGTATTTCAAAAATAATTAAACATGTTTTGAAATTCATATAACGCAGTGTAGTCCATCATCTGTGACAATAGGGCCAACTGTGTAAACATAGCCAGTACGAAATACGTGAAAATATTGCAAGGTTTACTCAATCTACGAGCGGAATTTGGGGGTACCTTGACGTGCAACATTCGACAGACGGCATTTCACGGCCAGGCGAATAACAAACAAAAAATATCTTTTCAAAATCTTAAACATTGTCGTTAAAATAATTTCTAAACATTGGAAGTCTATTTTTCAGTTTATTATTTCTTGTAGGTTTAAATCGCAATTAATCTTGCTGATTTTGTTAGCAGTTCTCAATAAACTCGTACCGGATGTTGCAAAGAGTCAAAAAGTCTCAAAGATATAAAGATAGGATCACACTGAGGAGAGTAGAACTGGAGGAAAAAGATGAATTCCAATACCTAGGAAGTATTGTGACTAATGAAGCAAAAGTAGGGAATGAAGTTAAGCGGAGAGTGGAGTTGGCAGAAAAGTTTTACCAGAAGATCAGAAAGTTAATTCGGAATGAGCATTTCCCTAAAAAATGCAAAATGCTCCTATATAAGATGTACTATCTACCCATTTTAACATATGGTGCTGTAACGTGGCCAATGGGCTGGAAGGAAGAAAGTGCTATACAGGCAGCTGAGATGAAGTTCATACGCAGTGTGGCAGGTGTGACAAAGTTGGACAAGATACGAAGTAGTATGATAAGGAAGAAAGTGGGAGAAGAAAGCCTAAAGTTCAAGATGGGAAAGGAACGACTACGATGGTATGGACATATGAGAAGAATGGAGAAGAATAGAATCCCAAGACAAGCATTTGAACTAAAGAATGATATGAGAAGAGTGGGAAGACCTCGAGATAGGTGGCAAGATCAAGTACAGGCAGATGTGGAGGAGAGAGGAGAGGAGTGGGAAAAGGGTTAAAGAGAGAGAAAGATGACCTGGGAGGACAGGAAAAAGTGGAGACGAGAGTTGGTGTTACGACAAGAAAATCAGGAAGAAGATGAGGTGCCGAGCTTGGCAGGCCGGTGCTGATTCGGTGATGCCCAAGATTTAGGTGGAAACACCCCTTTACCCAACTAAACGATGTTGGAACAAAGTGTAGTGATATATATTATTTATTTTGAATTTTTTATAACCAACGATCGGATTTTGTTCAAAAACTATACAGCAACCCGCATAGGTGGTATGTACATGTGTGCAAAATTTCAGGTCGATCAGAGAAACGGTGCGACATGTACCGAAGCAGTAACAGAAAGAAACAAAACAGACATTCGAGCCATAAGAGTCAAGTGGAGACGCTCGCTTCGCTCGCTCAGCAAAGCGAATGTCTGTTTTTTTTTGTTTTTTTCTGTTACTGCTTCGATACAGGTCGCACCGTTTCTCTGATCGACCTGAAATTTTGCACACATGTACATACCACCTAGGCGGGTTGCTGTATAGTTTTGTGGCAAAATCGTTCAAAAAGTTAAAAAGTTACATTAAAGTTAATCGAAAGTTTTTTTTTTAAAAACTAAACGAAGACAAAATCTGAGGTGGCCAAATCATTTAGACTGTCCGTCCCATCACGAATATGTTATTTTTATTTTGATCCGATAAGTAGTGTAGATGGAAATTACATTATAACAAGTCCCGTTACCATGGCAACGGAAAGTCGCACAGCTTTTTTGGCTCATGATAGCGGTCGAACGGAGGGCTCGGATCGAGTTGAAATTTTGACCATCCGCAAGTTTCGTTCCCGATTGAATGCCATTAGTTTTGTGGCAAAATCGTTCAAAAAGTTATAAAGTTACATTAAAGTTAATCTAAAGTTTTTTTTTAAAACTAAACTGCGACAAAATCTGAGGTGGCCAAATCATTTAGAATGTCCGTCCGATCACGAATATGTTATTTTTATTTTCATCCGATAAGTAGTGTAGATAGAAATTACATTTTAACAAAAGTAACGTTACCATGGCAACGAAAAGTCGCACAAGAATTCTGGTCACTACTGCCACCTAGAAGAAATCAAGAGTAAAATAGTTTTCCCAAAGAAATGATGTGAAGGTCCTCTAGATGGCGGTGGATTTTATCCATTCTCTCCTATTTTACAAATTTTCAGCTAAATCGGTCAAGACCTTAAAGACTTATTGGTATGTAACATTATGGGAATGTCGTACTCGGGTCGTGTTGCACGTACCGGTGCTCGCTCAACAACGCGTCCAACTGAGCGTTTTTCCTAGTACTTGCAACGACGAAAACAAAGCCTTCCCGTAATACCTTTTAAAAAAAATAACGCGGATTAGATAATGCACACGGAAATAGATCGTAACTGTTGACCACCTTAGCCAGCAGCTAGCTTGGACAAATGGACATCAACAGCATGGACTTTATGGGGTCATGAATATAAAGGGCAGACGTTGGCGACGGCAGTTGAAAAGCAGAGCATGCACGTCCACGCCGCCAACGCGCATTGTAGTGGGTGACCATCCCTCAACAATTTGAGCACTTGCAGCCACAAGTAACGCGTACATCAACGTTATTCGGTTTGTAAGACCTTTAGTAAGAAGTAGGCCTTAGAGACTTAGAGAGCCTCATAGTCATAGCAAAACACAATCGCAACCAAAGTATTCATTTCAGAATGGCTTTGCCGAGGGTGAAGAAGTCAGACCGAAGCTTGCTTTGTGGATATCCCGCCGATATCAAACAGACAGAGACAGTCATGTCCAATCATCATATCATATAACATAAACATTGCACCTAAACATTTGATCGAACCCTTCTCCCCACTCCTGCACCTAAAGTATCTACTTTTACAAGACGTCTACTTACCGATGAACATCCCCGTTTGCTGCTCGGCAATGATCTCGTCACAGAATGTCCCTCAGGACCCACTCTTCATGCAGGATAGTTTAGCCGACGAGGTCCCCGGTTCCCGACTCTCCCACATCCCCGTCACAGGTTGTGCCTTCTTCCGGGATGTCACCGACTACGCCATCCTCTGTAGTCGGCCACTCCGCGTCCCAGCCACTCCACGTTCCCTCAGGACATTCTTCCTGCAGGATAGTCGCAGCTACGTGGTCCCCTGTTCCCGGCTCTCCTACGTTTCCGTCACAGGTTGTGTCACCGACTACTACATCCTCTGAAGTCAACCTCCCCGCGCCCCAGTCACCCCACGGTCCCTCTTCCAGAATTGTCTCGGTCCTCCTCGGTTCTCCCGAGCACCAATTACTCCAGATTGCTTCAGTATCTTCCTCTGTGGTTTCCGAATCTAGTATATTCTCTTCTCTACGCTCTTTCTTTACACAATCACTCCATAATTTTCCAGGGTCGGGGTCTTCATGCTGGATCCATGAATGTACGACCTTCTCCATTCCCCTCTTATTCGAGACCCAATTACTCCAGATTTCTTCAGGGTCTTCATCCAGAACGTTGCCTGTTCTATGCTCTCCAGGATTCCAATCATTCCAGATCTCCGAATCTAGAATTTTCTTTATTCCAGGCCTACCAGCGCCCCAATCCTTGGTGATTTTTTGTGGTCGATCCATCGGAATCTCCAAACCAAGAGGATCCCCAGCTCCCATTTCTCCCGCGTCTACATCAATGCTTTCTTTCAGAGATTCCAGTGTTTCTCCCGGTCTATGCTCTGGTACACTCATGGAGCTTCCACCATGGATTTCGAAGTCTATTAGATCCTCTTTGTTCACTTCTGCCGTATCGCCGATATTACTAGAGCCGGTGGAACCTCCTATTCTCTGCCACACCCCGTCCCCGTCATTCACATACTTTTTTCTTCGAGCTTCTTCTTCCTCGACACTGGCTACACCCTCGGGATTAGTTTCCAGTACCCTCCAACCCGACGCATCCGCCTCTTGATCGTTTCCTTCACTAGTGGTGGATTTGGGACTGTCATTGAAGATCGCGCCTTCACCGTCGTCCTCCCATCCTTGGTGGCCTTGAGGCTGGAGTCTACCCGACTCGGGGGTCTCCGTCTCGGGAGCTGAGCCCCGCGCGCGACCTAGCCCGGTGTGCGGGTGTACAGTGGCCAGGGGTTTCACCGGGGGTCGTGTCTAGCATGGCCGCGAGGAAGGAGTTGAAACTCGCCGACACTACCCCAGGAACTCCCGGAGTCTCTCTCGTGAAGGGACAGGACCGGTGAGGAAGCTCGGCATCGAGTGGAGGAGGAAGGCATGAAGTATTCCTCCTCTTCGTCTAGAGGTTCATTCGTATGAAGAAAGGTACCCCCACCTGTCCACTGTTCCCCCGGGGATGACCGGGTGGGGAAGCATGCTCCCCCCCCCCACGCCCGCTGATCAGAACGTGTGAAGTATGCCCCCTCTCCTCGTCCGCTGGTCGGGACAGTGTGAAGAATGCCCCTCTCTCCACGCCCGCTGATACGGACCGTGTGAAGTACTCCCCAACCCCCGCAGACCAGCTACTGCTGGTGGAAGACGCCGAGTACGGCCACGAGATATGAGGTCGGACGGCGAACACCCTGTGCTTCACCATGGCAGTTGGTCACCGAGGCTCCGTGTCTGACTGAACCTCTGCCGCTCTGGGCGTGATCGATACCCTCACGTGGCAGTGGCAGCGTAACCGGTGTCGACCGCGTGAGGCCGTACAAGCCCTAACAGGATTACCACTAAACTCTATTCTACCCTCGTGTAGCCGTTCGCCGTGCAGCGCGCTGACCAACTAATAATGAAAACAAGTGAAATTAAAAGTAGAACAACACAATATCCGCCCATCTAGGTGCCCGTTAGGGCGCCGCAGCCAAGCCGCGGTGCGCTACACACTCAAGCACCTTATACATCAAGCAGAGTTGGGGTGATTTCGAGGTGTTACCCAGCCGTCATGTAACGTGATGTGAACTTGAAAACTATCACAATCGAGGGGATTTAGGTACCTGACAACACATGCCAAATTTTATTGGGGTACGACCATTCCTTCTTGGTGAAAAAATGGCTTGAAACATGCTCAAAATCACTTTAAGGATGTTAGCTACTGCTACTGCTACTGCTACTACTACTAACATCTAATTCGTCAGTTTCAATCGGCCCGCGATTCTGACCAGACGGGTGGGGCTACAATGTTCATATTTTACATGGACATTAAGGTTATAGTAATATAGTCTCTTTTGAAAAAAAAAGTTAAAAAAGTTTACTGGAAGGCTTCCAAATAAAGGTTTTAAATATGCCTTATACACTAGGCATACAATCAACAAGTAACTATAGTTACTTGACACTTGTTGACGGTATAAGCAGAGTTAGGCGGGAAAGTGCGATACGTAAACAAATGGTGGACATTTTAAATTTTGCTTCTATGTGTGAAACGAGAAAAGTTGTCATTATACTCTCATAAAACAAATCAGAAACCATCCCTGGCCTAGGCCCAGATGTAGAAAATTATTTAAAATACAACAATGTAGGTCTAAAGTTCCATTAGGCTATAGGACTAGATAAATAAATACTTACACTACATGTTTGACAATCCCTAGGCCTTTCTTAGCCAACCCTAGGCCAGCACATCCTTGTTCTGACACATCCCGTACAAATAACTAGTTTTGATTACTAAAAGCCTAATGCAGATAAACAATGGTATGATAGTCCTAGGCTATTCCAAAATTTACGGCAATAATAAGCCTTTTCTTTTCAATTAATAAACTCACGCAATCTCCTGTCACTTTTAATGAAAATGTAAAACAAAAGATGGTGAAAATTTTCAATATTCTTTTGAATATCTGATGATTTACATGGCTGTGGATGCAGTGAAATAGGTGTAAAATAACATTAGTTGTGCGTTTGTTGTTACATGGGAAAGTTTTAATTGGATGTGAGTTGCCTAGACTTAACCAGTCCTTATACCGTCGTTATACCATGGTTATACCACCTATACCCAGGATGTACATGAATCCGGGCCTAGATATTTTACATCCTATTGTTATTGCTAATACCATAAAAATTAAATCAACTTTGATAAAAATATTATATTTTAACAAATAATTTTGTAGTGGAACTTGAAAAAGTAATGAGATCACACACATAACAAAAACTTGTAGAAATACAGCCAAACCTTACACACTCAAAAGGAATGAGATCTAAAAAAAGGGCCAAGCTCATCTACCCTTCCACATTTGCGCATTCTTAATTCATAAACGTACAGTGTCCCATAACAGCATCCTCGAAAAGCTTGGCAAAATAGAATTTGCATGTTTACGTTTAAATTAATTAGAAAAAAAGAACTTGGATAAACTATTACGTTTAAATTAATAATCGCAAATTCTATTTTGCCAAGCTTTTCGAGGAGCGTGTTAGGGGTCACTGTACGTTTATGAATTAAGAATGCGCAAATGTGGAAGGGTAGATGAGCTTGGCCCTTTTTTTAGATCTCATTCCTTTTGAGTGTGTAAGGTTTGGCTGTATTTCTACAAGTTTTTGTTATGTGTGTGTAAACCATTACGAACACTCGCCTGGAACGCAAACAGTGGAATAAGAAACAAAACACCAGAACTACTAGCAAAGATTAGTCATGTCTAATCTTTGCTACTAGTCTACTTCACCTAATCAAATCACAATCTATTGACATTACCTTATTGAATGAAACGCACCTCCTTCCATCACACCGCTGGCATGTCCCAGGGGGCACTGCAATTATCATATACCATCTACCTCTTGACACTCAGTACTCACAAGACTTCTTGCCACCGCTCACTGCGATTGCAGCAACCTCCATCTCAACTGCCTCTGCTACAGGTGTCCTCCGTGTTGTTGCTGCCTACTCCCCTCCAAAGAAAACTTTCGACCTCCAAGACCAGATTACCAAAACATTATATTTTCTAACAATATACCAACATGGCATTGTACTTACATCAGGACAGAATGTCTGTCAACTCTTCATTCTTAATGCCCCACAACCCACTATGCCAACATGGCAAAACGCGTTTTTCTCCCCTGGTAATACAATCATCCTATACATTTGAGGGTTTCAGACCCGGTATATTGTCGATATATGTAAGCAAGAACATATGTTCGTTCATTGCATAATTCTAAGCTAAGCCCCATAAGCAATTTATGATAGGGTATGCCGTATTCAAAATGTTTGTTGATAGATGAGGACGAAGAACATATCACAAATAATATTAATGCCTTGTGGCAGATTCGAATCCACGTCCCTTGGTTCAAACTATAACGCCGAACGCCACAACATAAAACGAAGAGCACCACCACTATAGTGATCTGGCCATGCGGCCATGCCTTACAATGTAAGATACCTACTTTCTTGGTGAACCATTTTTAAAAAATGGATAGACAAAACATTTTATGTGCATAGTAAGTAGAGTAGATGTACACATTTTGTTTCGGGTATCCTGGTTGATTCCTAGGTTTTTTAGGATACGATCTTTGGGCGGCTTCCACACTGTCAAAAGAGTTTCTATAGTTGTTCGAGAAGAACAAATACTAGAGGCGAGCTCTGGTGGTCGTCGTCGGGGGACTCTCCCCCTTCCCTTGACGATCGACCTCCCCAACGGCGACGACCATGACAACACGAACGATGACAAAGACAATGACGACCGTGTCGTGAGAACCCCGCTTTCCTCCCCCTTCCTGTGGCTGGTTCTGACCAGCATGGGATTTTCCTCCCCGTATCCCCTAGAATAGAGTGGTGTATTATGACAAAAAAACTGAAACCGCAAACGCCCATCATCCAAATAAACTTCAACTGCATACGGGCATCACGGATTACAATATGCGCATGGGCTTCTGTCGTTGGAAGCTGATGATGGTAGCTAGCCTTTACGACCGGTAGTTCATCGTAGTTGGTGGGCTTGCGTTGAGTGCTCTCCTCACGATAAACTGCTCGTCTGTAGTTTAGTGTTTGGTTTAGTGGTCGAACGTGCTTATCTAACACCACTAACCGAGAGTGCGGTCACTTAATTGTAGCAACGTCTTGGTCCATTTCCCGTCTGGGGCCCGTGGTGTGGTCGCTAGATTAGAACTTGAAAGGGAAATAGGTGGAGATAACATTTTAGTTTTATTAACTATGCCTGCCTAAGATTTTGTAAATTATAATCCTATCACTAGTCGACACGCTCATCCCTTCCATACGTGTTCATAACAAAACCCTTATAGTGAGATAAAATAAAACACTCATTTGAGGGGCACGAATAAAATCCGAAACAAGAAATCGAACCAGGGTCCGGTCTGTGTGGGCGTAAAAACTGGCATGGGTTCGAGACCCGCTTCTTGTTCATTACTTTTTTATGTTCATATTGTAGGATACTTACTCCAAACGATTTGGACTCAGTTTCAATTTAGTTTTTGGGTACGAAAAAGATGCCAGGATCTCATCGATAAAGGATTTTTGCAACTTTTATGAAAAATACATGTCCACATTTTGGTATAGAAGACTCATTGAATTGAATTTAAAAAATATAAATTTCTTAAGACAAACTGGGGTAAAACTGGGGGCGTATTACAACGGAAGTAATTAAAATCATTCAGATGTTCTGGCTTTGTGGGAGTTTTGAGCGTATATTAATTATATTTTGTTTTGAATATATAACGAACCTGTAATAATGTTAGTCTATTTTTTGTGCAACTTGTGTTTGTTTGACAATCAAATAAATAAAACAAAACTCAACATAAAAACATTCATGGTCATACAATTTTGATGTAACTTATAACGGGAATTCATTTCAACACTTGAATGACAAACTCAAAACACAAGTTGAAAATTTAAAAATGTACATTTTTTATTAATTGCTTGAGAAATAAATAAACCAGCTTGGTTATTGAAATGCAACCCTATATCGGTAGAAGACACCAATAGGACATTAATAAACTCGTGAAAGTTTCATTTTAACTAAGAGACAATTTTTCGGCCCCTCTTGAGGTAACTATAACTAAAGTCTATCCATCCTTGAAGTACAAAGTGACCATCGGCGGACGAGACCGGGATCGGGCATCCCGTCTATTGTCTGCATTTTTCCCTTTCCACTTTTTTTTGGCGTGACCGAACTTGGGAGCGAACATGTTTTTTTTACCTGCCTTCGCCCATTTCAAATTAATTGTGAGGAAACAAATTTATTCAGCGAAATATTTTTTTATAGTTGCAAATATTTAATAACGTGGTTCAAATGTGTAGCTTGAATATGAAATGCGTATTTTCCCTATTGTCTACGATCAAAACTGACTTAAATATATAAATATTATTATTATTAAAATATATTATAGAAGCATTATCCGTAACTCAGTCAGTTTTTTCGTAGAATTTTGTCCAAAAAAATTAAATTCAAGACGCACGCTTAATATTTTAACAACGTTATTAGTTATTTGCAATTAACAAAAAAAAAATTCAATAAAAAAATAGAACAATAGAACAGGAAGAGAATACAGCAGGTAGAAACCCCCCAGCTTCTAGAATGGTCTATTTTACGACAACACGCGACAACCTCAGCAGCTGCCTGATACCCATACCTGACGTGTCCATCGATGGTCACTTTGTACTTCAAGGATGGATAAACTTTAGATGGGTGTACTGTGAGTAACGAAGTGAGTTAGCGACGTGCCTCGGACTGTGACGACAGTCGCGTGGGAGTGTCCAAGAGGTACACCGGAGACGGCCACCTGTGTTTGCGACCAACACTTGTGCGTCACCCGTGTCCAACACTACCCGCATATGTCCAAAACTTGCTCATTGTTCAATATAAATTCAAGGAAGATTGCAACTGAATGACTCACTGCGAGAAAACTGCGTATTACGTTCCCACTCTACCCCAAATGACCGTCACCGGCCAAAGGCGCGGTATTCTAAGGCCCTGTCTCCCAAGCCTCTGAATGGGCGCTAGGAGGCAGGGCCTTCGACGACTTTTAGTCTCTTAAAACCTAGTCGAGTTTGTCGTCTAAAGCCCGCTTCACAACCGTGGGAACGAACAAAGACTTTTAGTCTCCTAAAGCCCGCTGCGCAACGTGTAGTAGGGGCTTAGAAGGCGAAAAAAGATTCAGGGGCATATAGGAGACAGGGCCTTGGAAGCCGCCGCTCGGCCGAACACTGCAGATGGCGCGGGTGGCCGTCTCATCTAGTGTGAAACAGGCCTTATACTCACACACATAACTTAAGGTACAGTATGCCTTGATGGTCCTTACATTCTGTTCACTGTCGCTTAGAGGATGGGATAGTCGCGAAATTAAAACCACGCGAAATAACAGTTTTTTCGTGATATCTCGAGAACGATGCAAAATATCTAAAAACTGATTCTAGACCGAATTGTGGTTTTGTTAGAACAATATAATGTAAGAAAAAATATTCAAATATAATAATCGGTGCGGTTTGTATTTAAGATATGCGTTTAATTAATTAAGATTCTAATAAAAAACTTAATTACCATCACATTACAATATTTTTCTTACAGGCTATAGTTCTCACAATACCACATAGCGGTCTAGAATCTAAATATTTTGCATCGTTCTCGAGATATCACGAAAAACTGTAATTTCGCGTAGTTTTACACTTTAGGGTACACTAACTTGTATGTAGACTTTAGCTAGCTCTCCATTTTCCTCATTCGCCTGCAACAAGTGTTAATTATTGTTGTCTGGAAATTCACGATAATCAAATACGGTAACATTCCCAAGTCACCTGTTTTGTTTTTATTGTTTAGGGTAGCATTCTGTTCTTGAGCGACGTTTTTGTTCTTTTACAGACCGATTAATCAATTTTATTATTTCATTTATTTGTATATAAACTGGTCAAGGCCATACTATAGCTGTTCTGATTTATATTTAGTGTATATCCTGTATGGGCCCGGGGTAGAATTTGGCCCAGAGCATGGCTCTGCTAATCGTAAAAGGCGATTCTAGAGAAAAAGTCCACTTCGCAAACATCAGCTAGTATGTGAAAGGGAGTATGTTACTCCCCGAAACTAGAGGAGAGTTGTGGCAATCATCGTCGGGGATATCTCCCCGACATCCTCCTCCCCACATCTCCTAGGCTAGAGTGGTGCATTATGATTTAACGGTTGACGCGCTCTTTCTCCAAATAAACTTAAAACTTGTTAGTGTAATTGTGTAGTGATTAATTTCATCGGGTCAGCATGAAAACTGGCCGATTATGGTAAATACCAGTAGGCCTACAACAGTGACAAATAAAACCTGTGCACATGTAATTCCTGGGTCTGAAAACCTGGCTTGGGCAAAGATATCCCGTGGTATTTTGTACCCTAGTAAGTTGTATCCCATCAGTAATCCTTTGTGCCTCTAAACTCTAATAGACTTGATTAGTACTGTCGCCAAAATAAAATCGTATCTCGATACTCAGAAGGTGATGTCCACCTACCTAGTTGACTTCTCTAAGCAAATTGCTGTTTGTTCGGTCGACTGACACCACAGGTGTTTGACATTTTAAACATATGTCACGAAAGTGGAAATATCTAGGGCGGCGGTCGTCGCCCGGCAAACAAGCGCATGCGACTGCTTAGGCGACACGAACTCCAGCCCTGTATACATCTACCAGAGTTGGGGGGTTTTCAGCTATCTGCACACGCCGCCCCGAAAGAGTTACAATCTTGAAACTCGGTATATTCGCCTCTAAAAGTTGCAGATATGCGCTCTGGCGGAGAAGCGCTTAACTGGAGGTTTGGGGGTAACTTCTACCGCGCGTATGCTTTTTCACACAGATTTGTATTACGATTGCATTAGTTTTGGGACTGTTGGCGATATAAATACATGCAACAGTCCACAATATTGATGTTTGCTATAATCAAGAATACTGTAATAGAGTAAAAAATGACGTCTCAATATATCTATTGATCTTGAAAACGTTTAATTTTGCAAGTCAATGAAGTGACAAAATGTTGAGGATTGGGCTTTCATCATTTGATTTTACTGACAAAATTGAATTGAATTGAAATTTTCATACATAATACATAATTATGTTACTGTCAGTTACATATTATTATTATTCATTATTGTATTACACATGACATTGCATGACATTAGGCCTATATTAATACTAATTATTTTACCACACTATGTTACATTTTACTATACTTAGTTTAGTTCTACTTTCTCTTATTTCTAGTCCTCATCAATATAACTCTGTATGTAAAAGACCCCAATTTGTGGGTAAGATATACACTCACTGCAGGTCAGTGCTAGAATAAATATATGAATTCAATGTATATAATCATTATGTATTACAAATCGTTCAGTAGGCCACCAAATGAAACAATGATACGAGATTTTAATGTGATTATTGCAATTAATGTCTTTCTGTGTGTGTGAGGGGCCAGGTATAATTATTATACTACACATTTGTTTTGCCGTTTACCACTCACGTGTAGCTTTATATGTTTGTCAGTGTTGGAAAAACATAGAATGCTATTGTTACGAGTGCAAAATGCAGGCACAAAATCAACGAAAAACTATATCATCTGCATGACACACCAAACCCATTATATAACGAGAATCGCCAATCTAACCATTTCTTTTAAGCTTAATATCAGTAGCATATATTATTATTATAATTTTTGTCAGAGTCAGACATAAACATGTGTCGTTGTCGCTTTAAAAGACTGTTGATTTCCATACGCCAGCGCGTAGTAAACAGAGGCGAACCCCCAAACCTTCAGCCATATTGCAAGAATCCGCGCGACGGTGGCGCGATCTCTTATTACTTTTAGTGGCGAATTACCTGGTATGTGGTCCATGACATACCAAAAAAAAAATCAACCCGATCCGACAACTTGTTCTGTGTTAAAAAAGGCTCTCAACATCGTCAAATTCCTTTCGGCTGGCTGGTGGCTGGGTGGGTGGGTGGCTGGCTGGCTGGTGGCTGGCTGGCTAGGAGTTCTCTGCAGAGATTAATTTAGCCTACAGAGAAAACGGTAAATCTTAGAACTATGAAACTTGAACCACATTTAGATGTACTTCAGTACCAAAATCGGGTAACAGGGGCCGGAGAAAATCAAAATTTGGATGATAATCAAAACGCGTAATTACCAAGGCGTGGTAATTTGTACAAACTTGAAATTAAACATGCTATTAACCATTATAAATATCTTGCGTCCAAAACACAAGGGGCTAAATTTGGGGATGACCATGGGCCCAAAAATGACAAAAAAACATATCTGATCATTCAAAGAAAACGCTACAACTGAGATGTTTCAAACGTGGAATACATTTTGATATCTCTCATTCTTTATCACTTTTGAATATGGAAAGCAAAATTGGGTAACGGGTACCGGAGAAAATCAAAATTATCAAAAGTAGGTAATTCCGTACTCTTATGAATAATACGCTAACTGAAAAACGGTTCATCTTAGACTTGAAACTTGGGCCACACTAGATGTACCTCAATAACCAAAACGGCAATTGGGACGCCGGGGAAAATCAAAATCAAAATCAAAACGCGTAATTACTCAGGCTATAATTGTACATCTTGAAATTAAACATGCTCTTAACCATTATAAATATCTAGTGCTTAAAACACAAGGGGTATCTTTGGGGACCGTGGGCCCAAAATGTCAAAAACACTTTGAGCTTAACAATTTAATCATTCAAAGTCCATCATTCACACCTTGATAGCAAACGACAACAAAAGATGTAAATCCAACCAAATACAAAATTTGTAAAAAAAAAACGGCAGGCAAGCTCTCCTTCAAAAGTCTTCGGCTGTGAATGCTGTGAGATATAGAAGTTGAGCCAAGCTTATTTCTTTCTCCCTAGTTTCGCTTTGAAAATAAGTAAGATCATTTCGCCTGTTGACGAGCGCCAAGCCAACGATTTTTGTGGTAAAAAAAGTAAAATTTTTAAACTCGAAATCAGAAAAAAATGGCTTGGCCATTGAATTTGGTTCATGGCCAAGATTTTTTTTATGATTTAGAGTTTAAAATTTTTACTTTTTAACCACAAAAATCGTTGGCTTGGCGCTCGTCAACAGGCGAAATGATCTGACTTATTTTCAAAGCGAAACTAGGGAGAAAGAATAATAAGCTTGGCTCAACTTCTATATCTCACAGCATTCACAGCCGAAGACTTTTGAAGGAGAGCTTGCCTGCCGTTTTTTTTTTTTTTTTTTACAAATTTTTGTATTTGGGTTGGATAGGACTCTACAGTAGAACATTTCTAATAATTTGTTTTTAAATATTTTATAATAAAATACATTGGTTTTGTCAAATTTTGATTTTGTTAAAAACTCCAAAATTGACTATATTCGTAATTTCTTTTCTGGCTGTTAAAGACAAAATATTGAAAATCTATGACTGTAGGGCTGTCCATGTATGCTTTATTAACAACTTGGCAAAATTTATTATACGTCGGATGCATCTTGGCCGAGAGAATAGCTATTTGCTAACTGCCAAATGTATCCTATTCAATTTTAATATACTATCTGGCATAGCCACAATAATGTACACTAGGCTACAACTCTAGCTGCTAGGATAAAACTTACAGAATGCAGACAAATAAGGTTGTAAGTCTTAATTTTGTTCTTCCAAGTTAAGAATTTGACGTCGCATACAAAACACGATTTTAAAATAATAATATGATAGGAGGTGCCATACCAAGTTCAATGGTAGCCTAAAGAAGTAGTCTTGATTGCATGAAGTAATGCAACAGAATACACAAACCTGCAGCAGTAAATATGGAGATGCAATAGTCAACAGATTTTTGAAAAGATTTGTGATGGATGAGTAGCAATAATACCCCAACAGTTTCATAACAAAATATTAAATGAGTGCAGACATGGTTGGCTATAAGTGGGACTGTGGGGTAGAAATTTTGTCAGTCGGGTAGGGTTTGTATTTAAACTGCTTTGGGTTTATGAGTTGAACCGGTAGGGAAGGGAAAATACGTTATAAAATGCTCTTTGTTAAAATGGATAATGAATTTAACTTGCAAAGAATCTTACATTATAATTTTCTCCCTAATCAAGATTAAAATAATTAATTGCGTACAAATTGTCTGGACCGGCACCTCCACCAATAAAGTATGTAGGCCCTAGTAAATCAAAATCGCTCCAAAATATATTTTTTGTTACCAAAAAAATCATCACAATGACTCCAAAATATATTTTTTTGTAACCGAAAAATCGAGTACCTTTTATGACTATTGGTTGGCCCCAAAATACCCGACCCAACCCAAATTTTGGATTCCCGTACACCACTAGTTATAAGACTATAGTGGGGTAAAGATTACTAACTATAGTGCAAAATGTGATACCAGCATAAAAATTTGTAATTATGTAGATTTTGTAATGAGAAATTTGAAAATAACTGGCTCCACGATGGGGTCTTATTATTTAACTATTAATTAATTCATTCATTCATATTAATTGGTTAATTATGAGACACGAATTTCAAAGTGGCAATAAATTAGTCATGTTTGGTATTAATTAAGAGCATTTTTCACATATATATAGAAAAAAAAAATACATTGAAAAAATATATTGAAATATACATAAGTTATAGTTAAATATGTTGATTTTGCTGATTTTTCAGTTTTTGAACCAAAAGATCAACGTTTAAGTAAAATTTCTTCTAACCAATGATATCACAGTGTTCACAAAAGAGCTGGTAACTATAAGTAATATATCATTTTTCAATTTTCAATAATAGTAATATATTTAACACAAATAACAATATGGCTTAAAGATGTCTTAACTATGGCACAAAATATGATACCAACCTAAAAATTTAGCAATCTGAAAGCTTTTATAATGAGAAATTCGAAAATAGCTGGCTCCAAGCTGAGTGTTAAGTATTTAACTATTAATTGATTAATTAACATTAATTAGTTAATTTAGTCATAAATTTTCAAAGTGAAGACAAATTTGTAGTGTTTGGTATCATTTGAAAGCATTTTTTACCAACATTAAGAAAATAAATACATTGAAAAAATATATTGAAATATATACATGTTATAGTTAAATATGTTGATTTTGTGATTTTTTAGTTTTTGAACCAAAAGATCAACTTTAAAGTAAAATTTCTTCTAACCAATGATAACACAGTGTTCACAAAAGAACTGGTTACTATAATTATTGTATCATTTTTCAATTTTCAATAATAGTAATTACAATATATTTTACACAAATTAACAAATTTTCTAAATTGAAAAGTTACAGAAACACGTTATTGTTGTGTGACGTAGCAAAATGCATCATTTGACATGTTTATATCAATCTTTTAGATTTTGTAATACGAATTTCGAAAATCACTGGCTCTAGGCTGAGTTTTGAGTATTAAGCGTCAACATTCGCTATTATATATATACATATATGTATCTAGCACTATCATCACGCGGGGGATAGTTGCATGCGCCAAACGAATACTTCAAACTTCGCTTCACCCAGAGAAAAATAGCTCTGGTGTTTGTTGGTTTTTGGTGCTTGTTGGTGACAAATACTTTCATTTGATATCAAACATGACAAATTTATCTTCACTTTAATATTTTTGTACACAATTAAGTAATTAATTTAATTAATCAATTCATAGTTAAATACTCAAAACTCAGTCTAGAGCCACTGATTTTCGAAATTCTTATAACAAAATCTTTAAGATTGATATCAACAAGTCAAATGATGATTTTCTACGTCACACAACAATAACGTGTTTCTGTAACTTTTCAATTTAAGAAAATTTGTTAATTTGTGTAAAATTTATTGTAATTACTATTATTGAAAATTGAAAATTGATATATTATTAATTATAGTTACCAGCTCTTTTTTAACACTGTGTTATCATTGGTTAGAAAAATTTTACTTTAAAGTTGATCTTTTGGTTTAAAAACTAAAAATCACAAAATCAACATATTTAACTATAACATAAATATATATTTCGAAATATATTTTCATTTTAATTTTTTCTTAATGTTGGGACAAATACTTTCATTTGATACCAAACATGACAAATTTATCTTCACTTTAATATTTTTGTACACAATTAAGTAATTAATTTAATTAATCAATTTATAGTTAAATACACAAAACTCAGTCTGGAGCCAATGATTTTCAAAATTCTTTTTACAAAATCTTCAAAATTGATATAAACAAGTCAAATGATGCATTTTGCTACGTCACACAACATGTTTCTGTAACTTTTCAATTCAAGAAAATTTGTTAATTTGTGTAAAATATATTGAAAATTGAAAAATGATACAATAATTATAGTAACCAGTTCGTTTGTGAACACTGTGTTATCATTGGTTAGAAGAAATTTTACTTTAAAGTTGGTCTTTTGGTTCAAAAACAAAAAAATCACAAAATCAACATATTTAACTATAACATGTATATATTTCAATATATTTTTTCAATGATTATTTTCTTAATGTTGGTAAAAATACTTTCAAATGATACCAAACACTACAATTTGTCTTCACTTTGAAATTTAGGACTAATTAACTAATTATGTTAATTAATCAATTAATAGTTAAATACTAAACACTCAGCTTGGAGCCAGTTATTTCAAATTTCTCATTACAAAAGCTTTAAGATTGCTAATTTTAAGTTGGTATCATATTTTGTGCCATTAGACATCTTTACGCCATATTGTTATTTGTGTTAAATATATTGTAATTACTATTTTTTGAAAATTGAAAAATGATTTTTAATTATAGTTCCACTTTTTGTGAACACGTTCATTGCTTAGAAAAATTTTACTTTAACATTGATCTTTTGTTCAAAAATTAAAAAATCGAAAAATCAACATTTTTAACTAAACTTTGTATATTTAAAATATTTTTTTCATGTATTTTTTTCTTTTTTTGGGTGAAAAAGCTCTTAATTATCCCAAACTGATATTTATGCCACTTTGAATTCGTGTCTCAAATACCCAAATTAATATTTTTAAATTTCATTAATATTAAATAATAAGACCCATTGGACCAGTTTATTTTAAAATTTTCCCCATTACAAAATCTAAAATTTAAAAATTTGTATGCTGATCACATTTTTGCACTATAGTTGTGTTTTAGAAACACCTTGATCGCACTACTAGGAAGCATTTGCCAACTGCATTTTGCTAATACAGTAATTAGTAGTATCAATGGGGAAATACATAAATAATATAAAACAAGAATAAAGAATACAACAAACTAAATTATATAAATTTTAGATATATTTTTAATTTTGATATTATGCACATATACATATAAAGCACTTTTCAAAAATATACTTTCTAGACTCTAGTCTAGAGCGAACTTCTCGGCCGATCTATGTTTTTTTTTCTACAATATAAATATTAAATAGGGTTTTTCTTCTTAGGTTGAATACCTGATAAATGATGTATGTAGCATTTTCTTCTATCACTGGATAGGGGTTCCAATTTTTAAAATAACAACGTGACCAAATATGTATTTTCAACCCTCATTATGTTGGGGGAGGGGATTAGAAGGCAGTAAACCTATGTGGGTATAATAGTTGAAAACCGAGAACACTTGTTAGTTTTAGGTTTGTTTATTTGTCCTCCGAAAACCATCCGAAAAAAAAAACAGTGGTTTGGGTGGTTGTCATCTCTCTCCAACTCCTGTTTTAGAACAGTCCGAACATATTCAAACAGTTCGGACGGGAAAAGGGGTGGATAAAACGACTGAGTGCAATGTTCGGCGGGATTCGAATTACTATGGATGAAAATAAGGGGTTTGTGATAAGTTTGGGTTTTGGGCCCAAAATTTATACTGAAGATCCACTTAACAGTTAATTTGGTAATTAAACCATCGTCAGCCCATAAAGTGTAAGCAAAAAAGTTTTAAATGTTATTAAACATAGTTTCCAATTTAAATTAGGTGACATCTCTTACCATCCATTTTGGAGATTGGCGTTCATCTCTGAAAGTCAAAACTGTTTTAAAAAAGTTTCAGACAGGGACAAATAAACAAACCTTTAGAATCGTACCTCTATAGCTGTGTAGGTTTAGCATCGGACACTTTAATAGAACAAGCCAGCTGCGGCATATTTTTGCTTTCCGATGGGGTGGTTTCATTATTTGGTAAATCCCTCAAATGATTTGTGAGAAAATTACTTCAAAACAAATCAAATTATGAAAACAAAACAATGCAACAATGCAATATTTTTTAAAAAAGAATACCTAAAATTTCAAAACTACGGAAACTTAGGGATCCCATAGTTAAAATCCGGGAAACTAGTAAAACACATTCATGATGGTTGGCAACCCTATCTCTGAAAGTATCTCCTCACTCATCAGGCAGCACGCAACACACAGCCCTGATCCCATTGGGGTTCTGTGGGCGGGGGAACTCCAGCCCCTAGACAGCTTATCTGGTGATGAGTTGTTTACCACGATCACTTCCTCACAACGGATTATCCTCGAACCTCCAGGAGACCTAGTGCGATAGGAACGATCCTTGTAGTACACCTGGGAAATAACAATGTTAACCTCTGCACCTCTCGACTGCAGAAAGTCAACTGCCTCATTGTAATTCATCTGTAGGAGAGAGTGGCCATCGACCGCAATCAATTGATCGCCGGGTTCAATAGTGCCGTTTACGGCAATGTTTGTAGACTGAATGTAAAGTCCCCCGTTGGAACCTTCAGTGATTTGAATCCCCAAACTCCCGCTTCCGTCTCGAGTTAACTTCAACCCTCTCAATATCCTCTCATTGGTAAATGAGATTTTATCAAATTTTGTGAGGAGAGATTCGGATAAAGACTCATTTTCGTCAAGATGAAATGTTTCGTCAGTCGATTTGATGCTAGAGTTGAGAACGTACGCTTCTAGGGGAGGTAAGAGTGTAGGGGGTAGTGATGTGTGAGTGGCATGGGTTGAGTTGAGTGTGGGTGAGGTGGATAATGTAGAGAAATATGAGGTTTGATTATCTTTGGGAGCCATGATGGAATACCCGTCAAGTGGTGAAGAACAAATAGGGGAGTATGTGGTGTAAATGCCCTGAGTAGACTTGAGTGTGGGTGGGGTAGAGAACATAGGAGAGTATGAGGTGTGAGTATCTGGGGCCGACTTGAGTATGAACGCTTCGGGTGGAGAAGAACAAATAGGGGAATGTGAGTTATAATTATCTTCAGGTGACTTGAGGGATGAGCAGGTAGATAAAGATAGAGAGACGTGAGTATCTTGAGAAGCAGACAGCTCTTTCGGGATGCTCGAGAATACCCTCGTGCCCATCTTTACGCGATGTCTACGTGGGAAGCTGCCCGTTTTATTGGAGTCGGTTCTTCTGACTTTGTCAGGTTCGCCGGGATATTGCAAGAAATATGGAAGACATTGTGTGTGCTGTTCTTTACTTTTTAGTGAGTAGTTTTTTATTACGAGATCGGTGCTCAGTCTTCTAGATCCAGGTAGTTCGTTTTCCTTGTTCTGATGTTCCTCAATGTTAAGGGCTGTGTCTAACGAGGATGTGGGGGTTTGAGAACGTTTCACATTGGGCATCAATCCTCGCACCATGTGACCTAGAGGTGTTTCAAGTGGTTGATGATTCTCCACATAGAACAGCTTCTTGTTTTTCTTGCCAAGATTAGTGATCGAAACTCCAAACTCCCTTGACAGGGAATGAAGCGAACTCAGCTCGATACGCAACTTAAGGAAAAACTGATGGTGTTGCGAAGCGAGATAGAAAACGAAGAGGCATTTGTTTTGGTCGAGCTGAAATTTATACATAATGGGAATAATCCCTTGACGTCGCACCTAGGATATAGTATGAAATATTGCTTGCTGTAACACAACTTCTCAATATCTTCCACACATACAACTTGTGTAGTTCCCTGTTGTCGCCCCGTTTATCGTAGAGATGTATACCCTGTCCACCGACCGCCAGCCCATTTCACAGCTGGTATTGTTCTTCTTGACACAAGTCCCCAGCGTAGAAGTGAAGACCGTAGGCATTCAGGCTCTGGGCTAGAGCAATGAACATCTCTTCAGCTCTGCCCGGGTCCAGCCCCCATCTTCTCTGATGTTTGTTCTCGTAGGGCAGGCCCCTAGGGGTCGATCACTGCTGCCTAGAAGGCTCTCGGGGATGTAATGTTCCAGCAGGAAATAATCATCCCCCCCATGGTCATCCACGTTATAGTCACCAAACTCCGCTTGTAGAGCAAGCCCTCCCAAGGCAATATGTTCGGTCATATCACATCGAATCTGTTGTTCCAACAAACATCGTCTCAGCTGTAAGTAGAGAAGATGTTTCGAGGCCCACCTACAAACACCCCGTAGACTCGGGAGGAAGAACTTGATCCTGAGATAGAGTGTTAGGCTACTCGCTTGCAATACTTTGTTCCCTTCTCGCCGGGTCAACTTGCATAGACGAGTGTCTGGACATAGAAAGAACAGATCACCATTGAGTAGGACTGTCAGACCGAGGAAGAAGTTCTCTTCCATTCGCTCGACCTGCATCACAACTTCAAACAGTTGCTGTGCGGTGACTTTACTTGGATCACAGTACACGTTCTAGTCTTTGGCCGTCCAATAAGACGACAGTCACCTTCTGTGTGTTGTTAGTCTTTTTTCCCATGGAAGTGAATGACCTTTCTCGGATTTGAAGCGCGGACGACAAATTCTGGCCCAATGCACATGTTGGGCAGTATGACTTGGCAGAGGGCATGTCTTGTACGGATGAAGCCACTCTGTACAAGTGCGATGGAACCCTACGTACGCCTGTACGAAGAGGCGGGCGCAACTCTTTCAAGGAACAGCTCTTACCGATACCGGGCTTTAGTGTATTACTTATTGTGGTGGTGTCTTTTGACAATGTGCTGTTTGCTGTGTTAGGAAGGCACTGAAAAAAGACACAAGTGTAAGTACATCAGGTCAACAGGGGAATTCTATAACATCTTTAGGGTGCTTACGAATACCTGTGATCCGTGAGTGTAAACCCATCCATCAAAACGGCTCACTAAATACAGCGTAACAAGAACATGTGGATTGTGTGGATGATTCCCCTAATGCCAACAGTTGAACTTATCTGTCCAAACTAATAATGATAGTCTAAGGAAAATTACTACAATACATACATACATACAAAAAGGGGGGCCATGGCCCCACATTAAGCTTAGCGTTCTTGAAAATTCACTAAAAATAATTGATTGAAAATAAAAAATTAAAAAAAATATCTACTTAGTTTTCCGAAACCTTTACCTACCTTTTTCTCTCATCATCTCACTTGAAAATGTTTTATAACAAAAATGTCTTTAGGTATTAAGTTTAAATAATAAGTTAACCATTCTTATTCTCAAATACGTTTTAAAAGCCCTCCCACAAAAAGTTAACCCCCAAAAAAATTCTACTCCGGCGTCTAGGGCTATGCCCCAGACCCCGTCTCTTCTCCGCCACCGCCATTCCCCCATTGGAATGGCGATCCTGTCGCAGTGGCGGATACAAGGGGGGGCCGGCGGGCAATCGCTCTCCCATACGATTCTTTAAAAATCCAATATTTCATATTATTCCATAATAATAGTTAAGTATTTTACCACGCAAACCTCTGAAATGTCAAACGTTGGTATGTTGCCATGTATGCTGTGAATTGTAAGCTAGACATGAGGACAAAACAAATTGACGCACACAACTACATTGTTTTGGTATTGCTTTCAGCCCATCAATTTTTTTCTAAAGCGCACCAAATACCCTCTAAAAACCTGTTTTAAAAAAATTCGCCTGCGGCGCTATACTTATGGGGGACATTGCCCCCGTACCGACCGTGCTTGGTCCGTTTCCCACAGATGTACATGCACGCGCAAATTCCCCCCCCTCCCCCCCCCATGATTTTGTCCTAGATCTGCCACTTCCTGTGGCCCCCCATTGGAAAATCTCTGCGCACCGCTTATGATTGAATTTGATCAACTTTTTATTTTTGACGGTACAAATAACATGCATTCTTTGTCTGAAGTGAGATCCATAAATAGCGCATTTGGATCCCATTCAATGACTTACTTTTAAAATTCAGCTGGAGATAAGAGACCTTGACAGAAAAATCAAGTTATCCGCACTCCATTGTCAGTGTTCTAAAACTGTTTAACCTGCCTTTCATGTAGATCAGTAACCTGGGTCGAGTCAAGCAAAGGGCAATTGGGCTAGTATGAACTGGAAACTAGTTCTATAGTAACATGGTTTCGGCTTTTCAAACAGATTCCATTTTTTCATTTTTTGCCTGTACAACGATGAGCTTATATACGAAAATGAGAGGGTGGAGGGGAAGGGTGCACAAGTTTGTTGCCACCGAGGCGGCCACATGATACTTTAAAGTTGGCACTCAGCAGGAGTCAGATTGAATGGCAAGATTTGTGCTTCATCATCAATGAAGAAGTTATGGCGTTTTCCACTGGTATGCACTGGGGTTGCTCCCGGAGCGTGCGGATACGTCATGACTCCGCATGTGTCAGGGGAACATGACTTTATTTTGGGTGCACTTAAAGGGGCTTTTAAGTCAAAAATTTTTTTTACCACATGATCTATAGTACAAAAAATACTACACTAAAATGATAGATTAAAAAAATTAAATCTTGTAACTGTGATTTAACACAAATTTTAATTTTAAATTTTTTTGATCCCGAAATTTGCAAAAATTGATGTTTTGGGAAAATTTCTTAATCGGTTTTAAACCTGCTTCTTTTTTGGTCCACATAGATACTAGAGCATAGTACCAATAAAGATAATCTTTGGTACCAATCTAAAATGCCCTTTTTACATCGTGTCTTGAAACTGTGCCCAAATATACCCTCAAAAAACGCAAAAAATATGCATTCCAAAATCACACCCCATCTTGGTAATCAGCATATTTGAACCAAATACTTGCCCAAATTACAAAAAAAAATATAGAGAATTTACGAAAGGGCTTAGAGTACGTCAATAAGGGCCAATATTTTTGTGGATCAAAACCCTCCAAGGTCACGCACAAAAAGATCGCCCCCATGTTATTTCTTATGGGAGATTTTTGCCGATGGACCTAGCTCGAAATATGTCATGTTTGACAATTTTTTGGGAGGTCATGGTGGCCCCAATAAATTTTTTTGTTCATTGCTAAATTCATTACTATTAGCCTGAATGAAATATATTTTTTTGAGTTTAGCGGTTAAATACCCCCTTTAAGAGTCTTCACACACACTCATGTATTCTCAAGCTCGTAAGTACTCGCATTAATTTGTACAATGCTCTGGAGAAAATGTGAAATTAGTCAAATTACATATGCAAATTGTAAAATGCACAAAACACTAACATTTTTAAAACAAAACAAAATTGCTTTATGTAATAAACAAAATACTATACACCATGTTTATGCATAAAATCGACGCATCTGTAGCACGCAACGGGAGCTTCCGGTGCGTCGACTTTATGCTTACCTTAAAACATGTGTAAAGTAGTGTTTAAGGGAAGCATAAAGTCGACATAGAATATGCAAAAAACATAATTGCTTAATGTAATAAAACACTAGTATACACCATGTTTAAGCATAAAGTCGATGCATCAGGAGCATGCAACAGGAGCTTCCGGTAAGCTAACTTTATGCTTACCTTAAACATGGTGTAAAGTGAGGAAAGCATAAAGTCGACGTACCAGAAAGCTACCGTTGCGTGCTCCAGATGCGTCGACTTTATGCTTAAACATGGTGTATAGTAGTATTTATTACATAGAGCAATTCTGTTTTTGTATGTTGTTCTGTATAAAAATGTCAGGGTTTTTGTGCATTTTCAATTGAATAATGAGTAATTTCACATGTTCTCCAGAGCGTTGAACAAATGAATGTGAGTATTTACGAGCGTCAGAATACCTGAATGTCTCGTGAAGACTCAACCAAACCCCGAATCACTCTCGACTTGTAACATGGCAAACCGTATAAACATAATATGTACTATAAATATAATAATTCACAAACAATACAATTACAAGGTGTAGAAAGAAGCCGGTCTAGGGCCAAGACCTACCAGTGCAAGAGTTAGGTTATGACTGACCACCCCAATGTGCGGTCTGGCCTGGGCCTGTAGACTACTCTACTGGTTTATAATGTCAATCAAACCAAAATCAGGTCTGGGGCACGTAAGTTGATGCCTAGGCAAGGACTAGTCACCAATAGTTCAAACGAACGCGCATTCAACGCCGCCATATTTGCACTGAAAATATCGCTCCATTTCTGCAACGCAGTGCGGCACTCGAGCATGCAGTCGCCCAGTGGAAGACGGATTTACGCATTTCTAGCACCGGTGCGCAGTCAAAGTACCAGTGAAGTACAAAAACTGCTTCCGTGCGGCCAGTGGAAAACACCAGAAGTCAGCTATCTTACTCTAGATTAGGGATGGGCAAAAATATCGATATTTCGATACGATATCGATAAGTGGGAAATATTTTCGATATCGATATTGGCTTAATATCAAAATATCGAAATTTACACAAAAAATGCTAAATTTCGTAATTTTGGTGGAGGTGCCGGGTAGGTAGTCGAAATTAAATTACCTGGCTGGTGCATATAGTGGAGGTGCCGGGTCATAAAACGCGATTGTGAGATCGTAAAAATAGTTAAATGGGTTTATGGTGATACCTTATCGACCGTATTTGGCCACAAAATTAATATACTATATCTTTTTTTACAAACAATTACATTTCGATATATCGATGCCATATCTAAATTTTTCGTGTGATATCGATAATTGAATGATATGTCATAGCCCAGCACTATTCTAGATCAACATACAGAGTGTTCAAGGACGTGCAACACATGGTTCAAAGAAGTTTTTTTAAGGACATTTTTGACCTGTTAATTAAGTAATTACTAATTACAGATTGGTCCTTAAAACCGGAAGTGGAGGAGCCACTTTGAACTTTTTGGAGCCAGTGTAATGACTATTAGTGATCAGGACAGGGATTGTAAGCACCCTAGTAAGACATTAGTTACCAGTGTAGACGGGGGTGAACCATCCAGTATCCCCCTATACAGGTCCATCACGACGTGCGAGAAGGCTTGCAGTCCAGTCGAATCTTGCAGAAGTCGGAGATCACCTACAACATCAAGAAGCTCATGCTAATAATGAAGTACGTGGGAAAGACAAAGTTGACACAGTGTTGTTTGTGTGTAACTGTATTATTACTATAAGGACTCGTCGAGGAATCATAGGCCTAAACGAAAAACACACGCCAATTTCAAAATTGACAGCATCTTGCTA
>JAMZAV010005298.1:0-45376 GCA_024449915.1 Sweltsa coloradensis
AGTAATATAATTTACGTATCTTACTTTTTGTTGGTTTTAGTTAGGCATTACACGTTCCATCGTTATCAATATCATTTGCATTGTCTGAAAAAAAAATCATCTCGTACTGTGAAAAAAAAAAATAATAGAAAACCTCATTTTCGGTGTATCACCACCTATGAGCAAGGTAATTTTGTTTCCAAATTGACGCCTTATCACACTATCAAGTTGTTTCCACTAAACCCACGATGAATGACTGATCCACGCATACCCCTCAACCAGAAGGTTTTCTATATGGAGTATGGATTATGGAACACGTCGTACTCCAATCACTTCCTAGAACTAAGCACTGCACTATTTATTATGAACGAGTGGTCAAGTTAATGCAAATAAGGGGGAGATAACAGAGAGTTGGTTACGTTTTACGAGTTAATTACCAGGAATACTTTGCGGAAGTCTGCATTTTTTTTGCAATTTCAAACAAAACACAATGTCATAAGTCTGTCATTATATAAGTGAGTATTAAATTTGAAAACGTTTTTGAAATACACGATTCAGGATATCGATGACAATGATAATTTTGTTATGTGACCTTGAAGAAACAGCGGAGACAAAAAGTAGTTTTTTATACTGTACTAATTACTAACAAAGCAATCTTCATTACGCCATCAACAATGTGATGCCATACAAATTACAATATTTAACGAAGACTAATTAGGTTCGTCTTTTTTACATTATTTTACATTATAATTGAACATTATAATTTATAAATGTTATCTGTCATGTAAGTTTTCTGCTCGGGAATGTTAAATTATATTCAACATGCCCGGCCGAGCAAATGTCATTTAAAAACAATGTTACTCGTATGGACGCTTCCCAGTCGTTGATAGGAACGTCAAGAGAAAGAGATGTTGTTAAGGTAGTCCCTCCAAATGTTTTAGATGCGGGTGTATCTCTCTTGTGTTGGCATGAGACTGATGCTATTTTCACACCCGTCCCATTAGAGACAAAGGAAACTGGAAAGCATAACATTGAGCTAGCGCGCCACTCAAGATAGTTGTCGTGCATCGATTTTCACCAGTTTCCACCCGCCGCGTGTCGGTGTTGCAGGCTTGTCTTCCTGTCACACTCAGGGTCCGCGCCGTGTTTCAACGTGACAGGCAATTTCCTAGTTCTCCTGCTTTGCTTCTGTCATCACTCGCAAACTACGAGATCCCACGAGATGCACAAGGCTTAGGGAAATTCTGAATTCTCGGTAAAACGACCAAAGGTCTTGGACTGGACTGGAGTTACACTATAAAATAGGTATACTAATTCCAAAATCTCGGATCGCTGCCAAACATCGAAATTTGCAAAATAATAACACAAAACGAAAAACATAAAATTAAGTAAGTATTATGATATGCTGGCCATTGTATCCACAAATTATTGATACAACTTGTATCAATAGTTTGTGTAGTAGGCCTACATTAAATTTGGTCGAATAAATAATAAACACGCATGAAAAAATTAAACGTAAAGAATAACCCCTAGTAAAATGTGTTTTTGCGCAATAAAAGTCGTATACGGAAATCAACGATTTCGTAAAATCCTCAAATCAAAATGCCCCATTTCAAGGCGGAACTGAAGCCTGGCATTGAGATAATCCATTTTTTAGGATTTCGAGTGTACTTTTTCGACGGCTTTCAAAGGTGTGGTTATAGAGGGAGCAATATATTGTACCTAATGAGGAATGAATAACGTTGTTGAGAAAAAACAAACTGTTTGACAGCCAGTCTCATTGTTGAGATAAACCAATGAAATACAAAACTGAAGAATTCAGCCTCGTAAGGGGTATCGGTCCCTGTATACTGCAGTGTTAGATAATCCGTCCGGCATATTATAAATCTCAAAATGGTGGAGGTGCCGGGTCCCTGTATGCTGTTAGTGTCAGATAAAAGATAATCCGTCCGGCATATTATAAATCTCAAAATGGTGGAGGTGCCGGGTCCCGAAATGAAGTTAATACATCCATGAAACATTTCTCCTAGACCGTCGGTGCACGTTTTCAGCGACTCTCCTACATCCGTACTTTCAGACGCAAGTGCAAGAGACCCCCGCCTGTGTTGTGGCGGGGCGGGAGTCGAGCCGACGACCTGCCGAAGTGCGCTCGGCTCTGCTCGGCGCATGGGCACTTGTTGACATGACTCAGTCATTGAGCTCGCTAGCATGCGTGGGAGGGTGCACGTCTGTATTGATCTGCCACCCCCCGCGGGTAGGGGGGGGGGCGACCCCACGTCCAATGCCAAGGTTACGCGGCCCAGCTGACGGGAGCAAGCCGATAACACCACCCCTTTCTGCTCAGAACCGACCGGGACAATACCGACACGGCTTCCGTGTGCAAGGCGGTGACGCCAGCCCCAGTCTGCTTCCTACCACGCTAAACGTAGAGATACATTCTGTAACATTTACATTTTGAATATTTATTATTAAGCATTCATTTTTAAAGATAAAAGCATTTTTTTCCGTTCCGCCAAAACCCTAAATGTGGGGGTGTTTCTTGCACTACTAATGGTAAAATTTATAAAACATTTTAAATTTCAATTCAATACAGTCACAAAGCATTAAAATTTCTCAATAGGTAATGAAAAAACATAATTTTTAGTAAAATTAAAATTTGGTAGCGCTTTATATACAATATGTTCAGCGATTTAGCATCAAAACCTAAAATGATTAAAAATGTGTATCTCTAGCAATAGATCACGAACAGCATGTAAAAGTTGTCGCGGAAATATCAGACTTTACATATAAACCAAACAGCAAAACGGGCAATCCCCGGCAATCCCACCGTTTTATAATTGTTATACAAAACTGTAGCAAAAAGACAAAATTCACACAATGATAATAGCAACTGATAAAGGCTAGAACTGGTAAAAGGGGCAATGACCCACAGAGACCGACCTAACTTCGAACGATTTTGACAAACGAGCATTTCCAAACAAAACCTTGGCTCGAGATGTGTGGACGACGGTGGTGGCTATTTCTTCAATGAAACTACTATGAAGTGAGACGTGCTGGGATTCGAAGCTTCGCCTTCGTTCATTCAAGTAAACAACATCGGGAGTCCCACAAACAATGTTTGGCTGAGCAGCAGTTGGACGACGCAAGGGATTCGAACTCGGTTCCTTCATTCATTTTTAGGATCACTCCATGATCAGTTGCCTCAATAAGATCAGGACGTGAAGATTTCTCGAATGAATATTGTTTGTATTTATTTCCCCTTGAATCAACATAAAATATTTTTATACTCATAAATTACTTCATTTACTTATCGACTTGGTTGGTCAGGAAACACTCCCGTAGGTGTAATTGTTACCTAATATTAAAAACAACCAAGAAATTACAAAATCTATCCAGACCGGGGCTCGAATCCCAGTCTCCCACATTCCAAGTATTTCAGAATGTACGAAGTAAAAGATTCGGTGGTTTAGATGGCCAAGGCCTGAAATGTGTGTACCTACTGTGTACCTGGAATGTGGAACAGCCGGGTTCGAACCCCAGTCGGCATGGATTTTTTATTTCTTGATTGGGATTGGATATTTTCCCCGCGCTAGTTAGGCCTATATTTGTCGTTTTCCGTACATACAGGAAGATGTATTGGATCCGCTAACGGGTATATTGCACTCGGCAAGTTTTGTCAGCGCGTAAACAGCTGCATAAAAACACACACATTAGTGTCGCCACTTTCCATAATGACAATATTTGACATTTTCACAAAACACATTAACCGTTCGTTGACGTGTTTTCAATCGATCAGGGGTGACGCACATGCTGGACGTCATGTCTTTGCTAGCACTAGAAGCTCGTTTTCTTGCACTGAAATTCTCAAGTTTGAACCTCTTCTCTGACTATTAGACTGTCAAGCAATGTTTACTGATAATGAATAGTTGATAGCATGGCTCAACAAAACCTACAAAATAAATGTTGTTTTCTTTAAATATATGGAAAGGGGCACATTCGGCACATCTTGCAGGAAGCATCCGAGGTATATGAAACTTTGCAACATTTGTCAAGAAAGCATACAATCACAGCTATTCAATCGTACCTAGATCATCAATATTTTACTAGGAAAACGCTAAAGTCCCGCCGCGTTGATGGATGAGCTTTTAAAAATGTTAAGTTTGCATGGGATATCTTTACTTTTGCAAGTTCTTTGTTTTGCTGCCTACGCAATACGCATTGTAGCTGATTGTTGTCAAGTTTCTTTTGTTACCTGTCAATTGGTATTATTTTCCGTAAAAAACTTATATTAAAAGCTTTATTTCTATAGATTTTGGCTAACTATTTAAACTTTTTCTTTTAAAAGGTACTACATCACCATAACCTTAATGTCCATGTATAATATGAACGTTGTAGCCCCACCAGTTTGGTCAGAATTGGCCCAAATGGCACGAAAAATATCGCACAAAAAATCAAAAAACTTATATTAAAAGCTTTATTTCTATGAATTCTGGCTAACTTTTTCAACTTTTTCTTTCAAAAGGTACTACATCACCATAACCTTAATGTCCATGTATAATATGAACGTTGTAGCCCCACCCGTTTGGTCAGAATTAACCCAAATGTCACGAAAATATCGCACTAAAAATCGAAAAAAATCGTAAAAGTACGATATTCATGAGAAATATTTCTTCGATTGTACCCAAAAACAATACACCTCTAAGTTCAGAGATTTCGAAGGTCCTGTCAAATTTTCATCAAGATCGGATAAGCCGTTTGTCTGGTAGAGAGTTAACAAACAGACAAAAAAACAAACAAAAAAAAAAAACAAAAAAAAAAAAAACAAAAAAAAAACACCCGAGCTAAATTTTTTGGGGGGTCGGTGAAATTGAAGTCTTCGCTTCGCTCATCCAATTATTTTTAACCGTCGTTGTGTTCAAAAGACAGGACGAAGTTCAAAATCACAGTCAGAACAGAACGAGAAAACGATGCACGATCCTAGCGGAAAATGTGCGTTCAATTCTTCACTTATTTGTTATGATTGATCAGCAAGATGATGCCTAACCTCGCTCATGATATATGTTTTTCAAATATTCCTCTCGTTTGGACAGACAAAATTAATACAGCAAAAATACCAACCCAAATTTTTTTTTAATGGCATTTCAGGACTCGCAGAAAAAATAAGCGACTTTTAATTTAAAATAGATTATAATCAAGTTAACTGACGCAAGGTGGAAACACAATAAGAAAATGTTCATTTCCTGCTCGTATTTTGTAAAGTACAAAGTGCTGAACTCTGGACGCTGAGCTTTCGCACCATCGCCTTTAAATATTTTTAAATAATGTTTAGTAAATTGTGATTAAAGAGCCCTTCATTTGCTAACTAGTTAAACAAAAGTGTAAAACATTTCTAACAACTGGGCTGTGGAGTCAGTCAGTCGTACGAACAGGAATTTCGCATATATTTTCATACATTCGTAATTTCAAGTTATTGGTTGTAATGTTGTAGTATTGGCATCGCCAATCACATTTAACATTCTCAATGCAGAACCGAAAGAATTCTTGCAGTCGCAAAATAAACACATTGTATCTGTGACGACACCGATCCGCAATGCAAACACCATCAGTCAATAGGGAACATAATCAAATCAAAATGTTTGTGAAACGTGTATTGGAAATATAAATTTTGGAAGATAGTTCCTTGTTATATTGTTGCCGTTTGTAAATAACATTTGTAATTGTAACTACATAAAAGGGTTCAAACTCGCAATATTCCCGCAACTTTACTAATAAAATAGCCTAAAAACCTCCATTGTTCGGTGGCTAGTCGAGCTCCCATTGTTATTCCTCCTACATAGACCGAGATGATATTTCCTCTGCATAATGCTGCCGTGTCAAGGTCGTGGTGGCTAGCCCCCGCCTGGGTTGACCACATACGGACGCCGACACGGACAAGTGCACACGGCATCGTCAGGTACCTTAGTAGAGGATTTATAAGTCAGGTACCGACAGTCCGGCCAGGCAAGTGCGCGGTGGCACAGACGGATAAGTGAGGTCCGGACAACTTTGCAAGATTCAGAGAATTTCCACATGATTTTGACCACTTTTTGACCTTCAATTTTCACAAAATAATTGAAACTTGGAAGGGGAGGGAGAATATAGGCCCCTTCGCATGTCGCGATTTAAGAACATTTCAAATAGCTAACTCAGATTCAAGCTTTGCTGCGCTGTGGAGGTCTATCTACGGCCAGTATTTTAGAAGATAAAGATTAAAAAAGTGCCTATTGCGACAAATACACATATATTTGCTCCGAAGCAAGTAAGCAGATGCGCGCGGTTTCGGCGGGCCAATGAGTGATTCGTATTTTAAATCAGGGACCGCTGATTGGCTGCAATCCACCCGTCGACGTCAGCATCTGCTAGCTTGCTTTGGAACAACTATATACTAACGAGATTTATAATACAAGTGCAATCGACAACCCCATATATAGGCCTAGGACAACCGCTAGAGCTTTAGACTTCAGAGTGATGTAGATTCTAGAATAAACCTTGCAATCTTCATTAAAACC
Source organism: Sweltsa coloradensis (assembly GCA_024449915.1). Classification (NCBI taxonomy): domain Eukaryota; kingdom Metazoa; phylum Arthropoda; class Insecta; order Plecoptera; family Chloroperlidae; genus Sweltsa; species Sweltsa coloradensis. Next base: position 6,528 of record JAMZAV010005298.1, read on the forward strand.
TGGTTTGACCGAGTTCATCGAAGTGAAAATTATAAATCTCGTTTCAATAATTTGGTGTGACAAAAGAAAGAAAGACGATGGTGACATATTTGGTCTTTTTGTTTCGTACCGGTACTTTGGCAATGTACATCGAGACAATGGACGGTGAAAAATGCACATGACATCTATGCCTCGGTCAAGATTCTAGCCACGAAAGTGAGGACCGTTTTGCAAGACAATGAAAACAACTAAGATATGAACATAAAATAATAATATAGTAACTCACAAACAATAATACAAAAATGCAGGTAATAATTGCTATTTTGAAGAAACTACAACTATCCAGTTACTTTATAATTGCACATGTAACATGACATGACATGACCACGGTCCAACACAATATTGGACCGTGGACATGACACCTTCGTTTGTGTACCCAAGTTACAGTACGAGGTACGGAGGTAGGAGACTGACAATGGGGAACTATCCCGTCTGCCCTGGCTGGCTGGCTGCATGACTGTTCTCTCGTCACGGTTATGTGAGTAGGAAAATCACTGAACGAAATTCGCGTCTATACAATAATATATGTGATTATTTGCAAGGCCGTCTGTATCGCGAGTTGTAGCGAGTTGCACTAGGTACAAGAAATAGCTCACAGAATGTTAGAGCATTTGTTGTCTAGCTAGCTAAGGAGAGTAGCAACCAATACGCATACTCAATGGTATAAGTTAGTAATCAAAAGTCGAAACAGAATAAGAAAATATGTTTTTTAGGACTGGGCAAAGAAATCGATATTTCTACGATATCGATATATGCGGGAATATTTTTGAAAACTATATTTGGACTCCATATCGAAAATAAATCAACAACAAAATTCACATTAAACCCGTTAAGAACCATAAAACCCAGATAGGAATTTTTGAAATATGGTGGAGGTGCCGGGTCACTCGAATTAGTGCGTAAACTTATGACGTTTTGGCGATACATTATCAATTAACCCTTTGAAGCCACAAATTTGTTGTAGCAGTCCTACTCTTTAGTTTTGATACAATTATGATTATTATAACATGAAACTTCTATGATGGACGGTTGAATCACAAAATAGCACCACGGTGGACGCTATTTTCACATACCTCGGGACGGTGGACGCTATTTTCACACACCTCGGGCAAGGTAAATTAGAAACAGTTCAACATCATTATCAGTTACTTTGGCAACATTTGAATCATGAGTAGTTCGTAGAACCGATTGATCGCACAAACTTTCTGAGAACCTTCGCCCATTTCCTTAGAGGAAACCTTGCGGGGGGGAGGGGGGGGGGGGGGGTCCACTCCCACGCAACAACCGAACTGTTAATGCTTTATCCAGAATACCTGAAGGTATAAAATCTTTAGCAGAGAAAATACGTATTTCATCGGTGAGCTTAGATATCCCTACATATTCTCAAGAAACAGAACACAAAAATCTGTTTTTTTAACTCAATTCTTGCTTTAAAAATATCACACATATTTCAATATTCATATTCAATTTCATCAATAAGGTTCAGAAATGTAAACATAACACAAACATAAGTCACGTTGGAAAAGTAGCATCGTTTACATACCAAGTTGTAGAAAGTGTTTAACCAAGAGCGATTCCGGTTTTGAACCTTCGACCTCCCACGTCTGAATAAACCATGGATCGAAGGCACATGCACATTGCACACACTAATAATTGCTTTATTTTATTGTGTATAAATTAATTTGATTGCATTGTATATTATTGCTATTATGTTTACTATTTAGCTAGACACTAAATAAATATTATGTGAATGAGACTATGCTCTCTTCTAGCCGATGTATGGCAGTCTACAAGGTTATTTCTAAGATGCATGTGCATTGCAATGAAGGACACGAGATAAGAAACAACCATGCAATTACTTTTTAAAAAAAAGAAACTTTTAAAGATAAGCTTTATATCAAAGTCGAAAAAACTACGTATGAGGCTTCCACGAACAAATTTTACTGCACGTGGTTGTCTCATTTGCGCTCAAACTTATCTGGAAGTATTTACTGTGAATTACTAAATGGATTTTGTCCCTGCACTTTTTTAAATTACAAAAAGTTCACCTCTCCCCTGCGGTTTTGCCATACCTGAACTCTTCCGCCAGTTTCCCCGTAATACGCACATTTCCCAGCAGGCCTACCACACACACCGAGAATTACCATACGTTATTATTATAATAATAAAGCGATTGATGAGGAAGCCAACACTGCCCCGAGCGCTGCCACCTTATAGCGGCACCGGAGCGAACTATTACTTGGAACAAGGAATGTGTATCAATTTTCATATAATCAACCTTCCGACACTTAACATATTTGTATAATTTTACGAGCGCAATTATTAGTTGTCTGCTGGGAGCCGTGGGCGCACCGGTCCCGGGTTCGAGTACCGGCTAGGTGACCTTGACCGCAACGGGCAATGACTCCGCGGCGGCGTCCGTTTCTCGTGATTACGGTAATCATCTTAGAACAATGGTGTTTTGCACTCGAGATGCAACCGATGCAACTGCACTGGACGATGATTGGGAGGAACGAGTTGTTATTGGTTTCGATTTCAAGACTGGCTAAATAAGGATTTAGTATTTTTCAACGATACATTTTATGTTTTTCTGGTGACATTTTACCGTACGAGCCGTGAATCTCGGAGAGTCATGTGACCACATCCCGAGAAAGGCAATGTCTATTTATTTTAGGCTCCTAAATTCCCTGACTTTCCCAAGTTTTCCACATTGAAACAATATTTTTCTATGCTGAATAATTCGTTGAATGGGAAAATAAATTAACTAATTTTGCCCGACACGTTGTATATAGGTAGTTATGGGTTTAAAGCCTTGTCCCCGGAAAATCTTTTGATTGGAAATTTGATAGTACTACATGGGAAGATTGAGAGATTTTTTTGAGGGGGGATAAAAAAAACTAGATTTATGAAAACAAATCTTGACTTTCCCCTGACGTCCCCAGATGTGACTTCCAGACTTATAGATACCCTGAACGAATCCTGCATTTGCCTTCCGTCTTCTTAGTATTCTACCTCAAATGAAATACACAAAATGCGACGAATTGTTCGTCATGCCTACATTTTTGATCAAAATAAAAAATCCTCAACGTCGAACGGAGCGAACATCTAGCCAGGGTATGCTGCATTCACCACCTCGCTCTCAGCTCGGCCAGACTAAAATAGACCCGGCTGAAAACCATCAGCTACTTTGCATTCTGAAGTGTGGTGAGCCAGCCGAGTGAGAGAGGCTTGCATTGAATGGGTAGTACCTGATTGCGTACGCTTACAACTACTCGGTGCAAGTGTACCGGCCCAGCACCCACCGCACTTACATTACACCTAGGTACACACACCGCACCGCAAGGGTGTCAAACATTCACATCGGGACACACTGCAGTTATATTCTACACCTGTAGTTGTGACTATAGGCCAGCCGAGTGTAGAGGCTTGCATTGAATGGGTAGTACCTGATTGCGTACGCTTACAACTACTCGGTGCAAGTGTACCGGCCCAGCACCCACCGCACTTACATTACACCTAGGTACACACACCGCACCGCAAGGGTGTCAAACATTCACATCGGGACACACTGCAGTTATATTCTACACCTGTAGTTGTGACTATAGGCCAGCCGAGTGAGAGAGGCTTGCATTGAATGGGTAGTACCTGATTGCGTACGCTTACAACTACTCGCTGCAAGTGTACCGGCCCAGCACCCACCGCACTTACATTACACCTAGGTACACACACTGCAAGGGTGTCAAACATTCACATCGGGACACACTGCAGTTATATTCTATACCTGTAGTTGTGACTATAGGCCAGCCGAGCGAGAGAGGCTTGCATTGAATGGGTAGTACCTGATTGCGTACGCTTACAACTACTCGGTGCAAGTGTACCGGCCCAGCACCCACCGCACTTACATTACACCTAGGTACACACACTCACCGCAAGGGTGTCAAACATTCACATCGGGACACACTGCAGTTATATTCTACACCTGTAGTTGTGACTATAGGCCAGCCGAGTGAGAGAGGCTTGCATTGAATGGGTAGTACCTGATTGCGTACGCTTACAACTTACAACTACTCGCTGCAAGTGTACCGGCCCAGCACCCACCGCACTTACATTACACCTAGGTACACACACTGCAAGGGTGTCAAACATTCACATCGGGACACACTGCAGTTATATTCTACACCTGTAGTTGTGACTATAGGCCAGCCGAGTGAGAGAGGCTTGCATTGAATGGGTAGTACCTGATTGCGTACGCTTACAACTACTCGGTGCAAGTGTACCGGCCCAGCACCCACCGCACTTACATTACACCTAGGTACACACACTGCAAGGGTGTCAAACATTCACATCGGGACACACTGCAGTTATATTCTACACCTGTAGTTGTGACTATAGGCCAGCCGAGCGAGAGAGGCTTGCATTGAATGGGTAGTACCTGATTGCGTACGGTTACAACTACTCGGTGCAAGTGTACCGGCCCAGCACCCACCGCACTTACATTACACCTAGGTACACACACTGCAAGGGTGGCAAACATTCACATCGGGACACACTGCAATTATATTCTACACCTGTAGTTGTGACTATAGGCCAGCCGAGTGAGAGAGGCTTGCATTGAATGGGTAGTACCTGATTGCGTACGCTTACAACTACTCGGTGCAAGTGTACCGGCCCAGCACCCACCGCACTTACATTACACCTAGGTACACACACCGCACCGCAAGGGTGGCAAACATTCACATCGGGACACACTGCAATTATATTCTACACCTGTAGTTGCGACTATAGAACTATACGCCAATGCCAATACATTAACTGCAAATTTATCACCAATATTGTTGTTTGCATTTGCTTCTGTTGGCTTCTAGCCCACACAATAATTGCAGTTCGTTGACACTTCGTATAAGATTGTACCAATGTTATCAACTCATTAATATTAAGCCGGCCGGCATTCCATTTAAAATATGGTTCGCCTGTCCCTGCAATTAATAAAAATAATGAGTAGGCCTATTTATTTATTTATTTAAAGTGATCCTCCTGTTCAGTTATAAAAAGTAAATTAACAAAGGAAAACAATTCATACAAAGATTACATAGGCATAGCACCAACTTCAAAACAATAAACATTACTTCTTTCTAGTCTACAACGATATCAACTTTTGTATCATTAATCAAACATAAATAAAATATCAATTCAACAATAAAATAAACTAATAGCCTACAATAAAAAATATATAAAAAGAAAAACAAAAACATAACTGATTTCTTAGACTTAGACGATCCCACTCAAACGAATATGAAGATTACGAAAAATTAGAAAAGTAAAGTAATAAGAAACAAAACGTACGCAAACAACTTTATATTATAATAATATATTAGTTTTAAAGTTAGTAGAGTTCATTATAATATTTAAAGCCACGTTGGAAAAAAAGGAAATTGAAAGAAGCAGCTTCGATAACATCAAAAGACACATGTATAAGCCAGCCGAGTACCTTTTTTCCCCCAATGTGGATTCCTTTAGTAAACACTAAGAAATAGACTTTTTATTTGTATAACCTTGTTTTTGTCAACTTCCATGTGTGAAATGTTTAATTTTATCGACCTTGGCTATTGTCTTTGTTTGTTTTGATATATTTTTGATAATATGATTTTTTTGTTTTTTAACAAGAAACCTGAAGACGGAATAAGTTAAAGTCATTTCCGAAACGTTGTTATTTTAAATATAACTAGGAAAACGCTTAAGTCCCGCCGCGTTGTGGATGAGCGTAATTGGTGCATTGAGCTGCATTGAGTTACGCGGATTTTCTGTTGTTCTGTGAAAAAATCATTACTTATTCGAAGATTTTTTTAAAATTAAATTAAATTAAATTAAAAATTAACTTAATTTTTTTAATAAATCGTAATTTTTACGTAATTTTAAAAAAGAAAAAAATCGTAAAATTGCAATTTTCATAAGAAATAATTATTCAATTGCGCTCAAATTTTACACGAGTATCTTAATTCATGAATTTAAGGTTCTATAAAAAAATCATTACAATAGGATAAAGCATGTAGGTGTTATATGTCAAAGAATTGTTTAAAAAAAGAAAAAACCCGTAAAATTTCGATTTTCATGAGAAATAATGTTTCGATTAAGCTCAAATTTCACACGAATATCTTAATTCATAAAATTCAGGTTCTGTTAAAAAATCATTACAATCGGATAAAGCATGTAAGTGTTATAAGTCGAAGAATTTTTTTAAAAATCGAAAAAAAATCGTAAAATTGCGTTTTTTATAAGAAAAATTTTCCCGATTGCGCTCAAAAACGTGGCAGTTCTAAGTTCAGAGATTTCGAAGGCCTCCATAAAATTTCATCGCAATCGGAGTATTGGTTTAGCCGGAATCGTGTTAACAAACACACAAAAATACAAAAAAAAAGAAAAAAAAGAAAAAAAAAAACATTCCGGATTTTTTTCTCCAGTGTAGTGAAATGGAATCTTCGCTTCGCTCGCTACGCTCGCTACGCTCATCCAATAAAATAGAGTTTTTCCACTAAAAGTGTTTTAAATATTATAATAATATGTTGAAAATACTAAATGTTTAAATATTAGATTACATGTTAGATTATATATTAGGTAGATAAAAAAAATAAAAATAATATAGATGCATTATGGACAAAACTCAGTAACGAGTTTGACATGTAAAGAAAATACAACCCATTATTGCACAAGTTCAGTTGACGAGTGTGGCCAGAGAATTAGCGCTCCCCATGTCTCGCTCTATGTCTCGACCCAGCAAAGCATGTTTACTTTAATGATCACGGAGTTGCAGAACATAAAACCTAATTTTCATCCCAGGCAAACTCCAAAATAGGCGAAGTAATAAAAGTGAAAGCTGTAAAAGTAATATATCCACACTTCCGAGCGATTTAGAGGGAGGTGGGAGATGGCAAGTAGACAGAGGCGAGCGTACTTTATTAGAGCTATTCTTGAAGAAAGGGGTGTGTGTATGATGCATTGAGTGTGCGGTACTCGAGGTGTACATGGCTAGATGGGGGTTGCATACAACAAGCGCACTTAGACAATTTACAAAAGACTAATTTGTCACGTATAAGCAATTTTGGTTTCACACTTTAAACAAAGTCGTAAAATGTACAAGCTAATTTCACATTTTCAAAATGACCCACGTTATTAATTGGCTAAAACATAACATAAAACAATATCTGTTTTAATGTATCTTTATTTTATGTGTTCAATGGTGTTTCTTCACAATAATTCAAAAGGTATCAAATCAATATTTTAGAATGTATATTTACCGACCACATCTTCAAAATTTAAGACTTTTCCTCAAAGGGAAGGTAGGCCTACTTTGTTTTGCCGATATTTTAGGAATGTACACTGCATAAAATAATATTTGTCACTTAGTGACGAACGAACATTGGGTGCAAAAACAAAATTTTATGAATGTAGACTTTCGGACCTTCCTCTTGCACGAATGCAAAGAGGCAAACACAAAAGTAAAATAACAATGTAGGACATCCGAAAAATTCTCTCGTAAAAGATTTAATTTTTAATTTGGTAATGCAATTTAAGCTATTTACAGGCGAAGAAGAAGTTTATTTAAACAATCAAATATAAAAACTTGTTCTATACTAAAGTTTCATTTTAAAATATTGCCATGTGATTAGGAAATTTTTGTTTTTGTTTTGGGAAGAATCAACATTTTGGAAAAAACGTTTTTTAGCGTTTGGGATGGTTTTTAGTGAGGAAAAGCAACAGGTATGGGTCTTGCCCCCGGGACCCCACCATCTAGACTAATATGACAGAAACATACAATAAGAGGCAACTCGATCGTTGGCCACCCCTTGTAAGCCGGCCGTTATCTAATCGGGCGTAGCACTTTACAAGTGCTCTCGCTGCACATTCCTCCGCTCTCAGTGCAGTGCAGGTGGTTTCATGTTTATGTTCGTTCACACTGCTCTCTCTCTCTCTCATTCCACTCCACTCGGATAACTAGATTGCATTTACTTTTATTATTGTTATTGAGTTGGCCTGGCCTGGCTGGCTTGTTCGTGTCACGCCTAACCACAAGCGACAGGGGTGGGGCTCGAACACACGACCCGCCGATATAGCGTTCACGACTCTATCAATCAAGAAGGCGTAAGAGCCGATGCGTTAATAGTTACTGCTGCACTAACGTGAGGGGGGGGGGGGGGGGGCAGAGAAAGTAATACTCTGCGTTCCTTCAGACGAGCTTGGAATAACTTTTGTTACTTGTGTACAGTTTCTCAATGTAATTAAACGAGGAACAATTCCGTAGGTGAAATTGATTATATGGAAATCAATAAAAATACAAATCATTAAAATAAAATACGAGCGACTTCTTTACAGGAGTCTTTCTAAAACAATAATAGAATAAGGAAAACATTGTTCGGATTTTTTACGATAATACGGTAATACCAAATAATATAGTTTTTTTAAATGGAAATCAATCCAGAAAGAAGTAAATCCATCTCAGTGGGGTATCGAGTGACCGGGGTTCGATACCCCGCTTAGATGAATTTTACAATTTCTGGATTGATTTCCATATAATTTGTTTGCCAAATCCAGCGAATTTCACATAAATTATCGAAAATGTTTGACCACTAAAAAGTTAAAACTTTGGTAGATGATAATATACGAATGGCATTTCGAACAAATTGTCTCTTACACAAATATGTAAATAATAACAAAAAAACTCTCCTACGGGCAGTCACAAAAAACTAATCAATAGTTTGAAAATGTGTTCTGACTTCTGATAGCGCCAAACACACATCCTAGCTTTACACACTGGTACAAACCACAAATCCACAACCCCATACAACAATACAACAGCATACAACAGCCTTCAAAGCTAACTGATCAAAAACAAAATAATTATTTCGGACGTATGGGGCCAGACCTGATTATACAATATTACATTTTGTATATGCGAGTATTACGACTGTCAAAAATTAATTCCGTCAAACCCACATGGCATAACGAAACTAAAATACACCCGTGAATGTGTTAAAAACTCTCAACTCAACTATAATTGAGTGTGAAATTGTTCCACATGATTAGCCGAAAACATTTACATAAACGTGCAGCATTGTGTTGTAGTAGACTCGTCAAACCTTACACAACTCAAGCGCTATTGCATCAGTACTTGAATGCATGATATAGATTGCAGTAATTAATCCACTCCAATCCAATCAGCCACGGTCCAAATATGATTAGTCCCTTTCACGTTTAGGTTTAGCATATTCTCATTACACCATAGTCCCTCTCTCCCACTCGAGTAGGCAACGAGCGAGTAAATTGTAGTAATTAGTTCCATGATAACAACGTCGGGTGAATTGGATGGGATCTTGGGTTAGAGTTAGACTGTGAGGCGACCAACGACCTTGTCCAGAAATAGCACGACCTTGCAAAGAGATAGCGAACGTAGCTCCGACTGACTTCGGGATGGGAGAAAACGAACGGCCGTATCTCAAATCAACCAACACAGCTGTTCCGTTTGGCAGGCTGACGTCATCGCGTTTGCAATCACAAAGAAAAAGAAAATCGTGAAAATGGCGGAGTTTGTGTTGTGTTGTAAAAATATGGGTAAAACATAAAAATTTAGATTTTAGATCATTGGATACGTCGAGATTGAATTATTCTGACGTGGTTTGCATAGTTCTCACCACGTTCTCCCATGTACAGCCATAGTAATCATACATGCAACAAAGCTTTCCCCTAAAATTCGATCAACGATAGACACGGCACCTCCACCAAAAAGTTGCGAACGATTGATTGTATATTTTCTGTGTGTACTTGTATATATCTTCATTCCGTTGACAGGTACAAAGTACATAACGATATAGTCAAAACATTTAAAATAGGCTACAGTTAAACAATCTGTAGCTCCAAAACTCAGGGATGTAGATTCGAATCCTGCACAATGCATATATGTAATAGTGGTATGTCAAACAGACAAACTACCCTTTGAATCTTGCAGCTAAAGAACACAAGTACGCAAACAAGCAAGCATACAATACAATGCATAACTCCACCACGAAATGATGAAATATTGTTTATGATGGTTTGACTATTTCCGAGACGATGAGTTCTATCTAAGCCATGATTACAAAAACCCATGCCTTATACGAGACTCGAACCCACGTCCTCGTATAGAGACAATCGCTTTGGACCAGCGCAATTGTATGTGCCACCGTGGACGGCTAAGTTCATATTGTTCATAGGTATATATATACGAGCATTAGCTAGTGGAGTCCCAGCGAAACATTGTTGGACTGTGCAGACATGACGGTCATATTCCCCCCCCCCCCGCAATATCCATTGCGTGCGTTTTTCATCCCGGTCAGACGAAATATCATTACCATCTAATTCCAGATTCAACACACGCATGTGGCACGCATGAGAAACGGAGCGATCTCCACTAGAGCTGTAGCCATCACGCATTGTCTCTAGTCTCCTGCAATTATTACACGACACCGAATCATTCATCACGGGAGTTGCTTCATTTATCAACGTCGAAACACGGCTTAGAACGTGGTCGCGCATAAAAAACAGCTCCGTCCGAAATAAATTAAGTTTGGCTTCTAAACTAAAATCTAATGCAAGCTTTGTTTACGTTTGGTTTACCTTGTTCGCATGTTGAAGGGGTATTGAAATAATTGAACGGGAATGTGCAAGGGTTGTTGCTGTTAGGGGAAACTTTTGTAACGTGTTTTACTGTTGTAGGGGGCGGGAACCGATCACGCACCCCTCAACGTAGAAGTTTCATGGGCTCACGTTGAAGTGTTGAACTGCTGTCTGGGATAACATACATAGACTTGGCATACGTAGTGGAATATCATAGCTTTAGAAACAACACGGAGATATTTCCAATTATACGAAAGCACATACACGTACACAACATTTGATACGTTTGGTAATTGATAATTTAACAAATCGATAGGCCAGTTAAACATCACTTAGATATGTTACTTGACACAAGGCGCGTAGGAAGGGGGGGAATGGGGGAGTTTCCCCCCCACTTTTTAACGTGACCCCCCACTTCAGAATCTTAGAAATTCAGTCTCGCCGTAAATACGCACGGAAAAAAACGAATTTTCAATAAAGGTGATTTTTTAAATCCATTATACTTACTGATAATGACTTGTTTTGGCACCTCTGCAGTGTATTCTCCACTTCCCTTTCCCTTACCTTATATCTACTTATAGTAATGATCAAAAATTTCGACAATCCTATTATTGTTCGACGTGATCAATGATAAGCCTATGCATATTCAATGGTTGTAGCATGCATGGTCTATCTCTTAACTATTCCAATTTTATTTAGAGTTTTATAGTTTTAACTGTACAAAAAATACATTAATTTGGTATTGCATTCAGCCCACGATTTTTTTCTAGAACGCACCAAACACACTCTAAAAACCTAATTTTCAAAATTTTCGCCTGCGGCGCTGTAGTCCGCCCCCCAAACCACCCCCCCTACTTGGCAGCAGATTTGTTGTTCCCCCCCACTCGAAAAGGAGTTCCTACGCGCCTGCTTGACACAATACGTGCACGATTTCGGAAGACCATGGGTTTGACACCCTCCGCCTACAAACCTCATTGAAGAGTCTCATAATTTATCATAATGTTGGAAACGACCAAAGTCTAAGGGAGTAAATTACATACCGATCTTAGATTGTTGTGAATGGTAAATCAGGAACACTATCACCATCAGTATGACAACAATAATGAAAAGTTACAGGCTACAACTTTCCAGGCATGGTTTGTAATTTGTATGTTACTACTCAAGACGGCACAAGAGTAAGGTAAATTCTATGTAGGCTATAGGCAGTACAACATTAAAAATATGCGATTCCTAAACTATTTTTGAGTAAGAGTGGTGAAGTTCAAAGTAAAAATTACCAAGCTTCCAGACCAAATCTAACAGTCAAATATATTCCTTATTTGCAAATTCTATGTGCATTCGTCAAAATATTTCAAAATAGAATGAAAAACAAAACAAATGTACCAGAATTAATGATGACTTGGTGCATAAACCACAAAGTAATCTCAGACTCCCATCTCCTATACCCACAATTATTCACAGCATCTGCCAATTTCCCTGCCTTCTCACTAGTCAGCTACCTACAAAACGAGAGAGTGAATTATCTTTGCCATTTTTATCGACAATTCCTTGCGAAATACTCCTCACATATAAAATCGACCCGACCAGTTTCCCCCTGTCGTTGTTTCAAGTGTGCAAAACATGTAGAGTTCCCTGCCGGATATGATACACATTCCCTGGTCAATACTCCCCCTGTTGTACAAGGTAGTTGCCGCACGCGACGTCAAGTCTACTAGCAGGAGCCTCAGCCAAGCCTACACTCACCATACGAGAACGAGAGTAGCCCACGTTTCTTTACCGGGGCGAACCCAACACGCACGCATCATGGCACAGGAAGCGAAGGGGTACTTCAAAATTTGCGTGGAGCATATTTATTATCAAAAAAGAACATTTCAAAAGCATAACGTCAAAAAAAAATATAAAAATCGGTATAGTAATTATTGTCGGGACACTAGTATACAAAAAGGGATTTCTAGAGGGGGTGTTAGCAAAACGATTACAACTTGTGCATTGAGCATGCAGGAATGACCAACAAGACAAAAAAAACGAGTTGCATGATAAAAAATTAAATTGGAAATGAACAGTGGCACGTGTTTTAAAAATGCATTGCAATATTTATTTAAACTCAAGGGCATTCTGATGATTTTGTCATCGTAGGCGCACGTTATCATCAATCAAATTTCAAAACTAATAAGCGTGCACACAAAATTATCTAGTATAGATAAAAGACTGGCAAAAGGGAACCGATTAGGAAACGTTTTGAACTGTCAATATGTTGAGTATTCATAAGTTTTCGTTCACCAATCAATACGAAGATAACCCCATCCCTTTGCTGTAGTATCCGGTTAACACTTCACATGTATACTGTCCCGAATCACTAAAATGGTGGAAGGCGCCGGGTAGGCCTACTGAGATGGAGTGGATAGATTGAACATTTCTCCCTGACACTGACAATCGGACCATCGGTTGCTTTTTCAGCGATTTTCGAACCCCACAATAAAATATGTCACATAATATTATATATTTTGTGGATTTGTATCAGCAGTCAGTAAACGCCAGATTCAACCAATATGGATCAACATTTTCTGACTTTCAACCAGAAAATGTTAGAACGGAAGTGTTCGAACTTGGAAACTTTTTTGCCAAATCCGAAATGACCCAAATATTTTTTTGTGTTTGAGCATTTTTATAACAAACCATTTTTCATAATCGGGATCATGATTTCGGACAGCAACACGAAGTGTCTTTCGATTCACGTTTTATGTGTGTGTGTAAGTAGTGTTGGCCCGTTGAGACTTAAAAATATTCAATTAGAATTCAATTTAAAAAATTCCAAATCCAATCAAATTCATTCAAAATTCAAAAAGAATAAATCCCATCAACAAGATATTGCATATTAGTATTACTTATTTCACCTGAGCCCGAGCTATCACTGTACATTCTTGATATAAATAAATTATTTTTATTTATGATATGGTAAAGTACAGTTCAAAGAACGAACAGATAAAAATTTTCATGAAATTTTCAAGTTTTTTTTCCCCCATGAAAATTCCTATCACTATGTGTGAGGCACCTACCATCAAAATAAAAAAAATCTTACCCATTTGACGGGTTTGCACAATGTCAATTGACGGTCCAATGACTGGCCAAATACTTTATTAAGTCAAATTGAGCATCATTGGAAATGTATCTGCCATTTAAAACTTAAAATTATTTGAATTTTTATACTTGAAATTTTGAATGTTTTAAAGTAACATTTTTTCTTTCTTTTCAAATTAAAAATTGTATTTATTAGGTAACTATTTGATTTATTATTAATTATTTGTTTTATTATGAATTCACTAGACAAATAGATATAATAGCTGCTGGGTAAGCTGAAGCTGAATCGGAGAAAGGGACCTGACAGATCGCGATGATTTGATCGATTGATATGCCACTTAATATGCATTTAACAACTTAAATAAAAAAGCTTTGTCACACAAACATTTAAAAAAAATATACGTACGTAATTATTTGCTAAAATAAAATTTTGATTTTTTACATTTGACCGTCAATTGACCGTCAATTGACCAAATCTGAATTTGACCGGTCAAATCCCATCCCTACCCATTTGACCTTTTTTACCTCCCTATATCGAGCCTTGAATACCCCACTCTTTATTCAAGTCACACACTTTTGGCACAACCATCATGGAAATAAGCCCCTCCCATCTTCTGTAACCAACACCATAACTTTTAAATCGAAATCCATCAAAATTTATGCACTCGTTCGTTAAGTAATTTATTAAATAAAAATCACATCTGCCAGGTATTAGTTAACCTATCAATACTCGAGGAATATAAATGTTCTAATTACGCTGTAATTGCCCCCCTTGGCTAGCTCGCTGATCGCGGCATGATAGCAGCAAAGAACTTGTTTTATACCTTGGCAAGATCTTGCGTTTTACTCGTTTTCTGATAACAACGCAGCCAGCTGATAAATCTTACATTACGCGCTTCGTGCAAACAAAACGGGACGATATCATCCGTGGTGTGTTCATAGTTGCGGCAAGCCTCTCTTGTGCACACACACCGTCTTATCTACGTGAATGACGTTTGCTACATTCACAATGTGTCAGGTTTGATGTTTGATTAGGCCTTAACACATTGCATTAAATCAACAAGCAATAAAAAACCGTTCAAACATGGTGTAATGATAAAGGAGAGACATAGTCTCAGTCTCTTGCACACTTGGATCGAGCATTTAAATTTTAAACCTTAGTCATATTCATAAGTTTGCAAGGTTAGCAGGGAATAAGAGAAAAGTTGGAAGACCAAGAGATAGGTGGATTGAACAAATTGAACAAAGCGTAGGAGAGAGACGTGTCTTGGGTGGAGAGAATAGGTAGAATTGGAAAGATCGGAAAAAATGGATCGACTTGATGGAAAAACAGCAGAATATGAAAGAGTTGACTCGTGAGTCATGACTGATGAAGGGAGGGTGAAGAAGGTGTGTCGGGTCTGGATAACCGGCAGCTAAAAAAGCGTATTTATGCAACTTGGCTAATCGAGACGAAGGGAGGGACGTAAGGGTGACGCGGGGGAACAAGGGGTGGACAGGCCTGTGCTGGTCAGAACCAGCCACAAGAGTATGGGGAGGAGGGGTTCCCCCACGTCGTGGTCGTCTCCGTCTGTGTCATCATCCGTCCGTGTTGTCATTGTCGTCGCCGTCGGGGAGGTAGTCAGGGAAGGGGAAAGTTCCCCGACGACGACCCAGAGCTCGCCGTTAGTTTCAGGGAGAAGAACTCCCCTAATCACGGGCCAAACCACGAGAAGGTTGCGAGTTGGAATTTGATGGCCCTAAGAAAGCCAAAATGGTCTGAGTAAATGGAGCGAACGCTCCCAACAACCTAAGCATTAATTTGGAAATAGGGACGGGTAAAAAAAAATCAGAAATCTATGTGTGAGGAAAAATACACAGAAGATTAAAAAACTATGACAATTAGATCGAATGTTCCCCAATCTCAATTTCTCCATCCATCTCCAGTGACAAGTGTTCTTGCCAAGCAAGACAAGAGAACGCAGGCTAGAGGCGTCCGTAATTACAAGCACAACTGGTCGAACAGGTGGGGAGATTCGTTATTAAAGCTCAGGTCACCTGTTCTGCGTCCATAACACTTATCAAGAGACCAATACACAGTTAGGCCTATATTAACAAGGTAGGGGAATGTTTTCAACATTTTAAAGTTCAAGGTGCAATGAGCTCCTCTGACAACGCTAAGGACCCAAGGATTTGATACCGGAAGAAGAATAAAATTAAACAAAAAAATAGAGTAAGGGGTAATTTTGAATTATTTTGACTAGTCAGATTCTAAGACTGGTGTCAAAACTCCACGCAAATGGGGGGGAAGGGGTGAAGGTGAACGGTCCTAAAGGTGCAGCGCTCTTATTTGTTGTAATCAGAACAATATAACAATAGTTTACACGTGCGCTGTTACATAACGCAAAACCGATTACGAAGGGGGCTTCCCCCCCCCCCCGACACAACGATATCAAACTGTAAACAAAAACAAGTTCCGATTCTTTTCTTATTTCATCATATTTACGAATGTCAAATTAGTCGTGTTGTGGCCAGCCCAGCCCGTGTGGGTCCAGGGCAGCCAACACTACGACACGAATGCGTGAACTTGAACTACCAGATGGTCATCTCATCTTACCAAATGCAGCATCTGCGTTGTATTTCCCTCGCGTAAGGTCACCACGATATCTTCCGCTTTCCGCACCAATCACACAATCACACACTTCAAAACCTCTCGCTTTTACTCTCGCCTCCACGACACCCGAGTATTATTATATGTTGTTTGTTTATTCACTGTGCGTCCTCACACCTTGAAGTATTGATATGTTGATCGGGCTCGGGCGACCATGCAACCACCATTGTTTTGAAGTGGCGGGGTCAAACGCCTCGCCAAGACTAGCCGAGAAGTCGAGTCGACTTCTTTACCTGGTGCTGCTTGCTAGTGCTCGGAGCGGCTAAGAACTAGAGACTAGCCTCCGGGGGCAACCGACAACAAAAAAACACATTCGATGATGAACTTCACGTAGCCAACCGAGCGAGGATAAAAGTTACCAGAGAGTCAAGTGCAATCATGACGGTTGGACAACGTGAGGAAGCGAAATGTTACCAGTTGCGTTCAGGTGTTAGTTACCACCCAGAATAATAAGACCACAGCGGAGTGGAGGAGTCAGCGACGACGAAGACGATGGAGGGGCAGGGGGGGGGAGAGGCGGAAGAGAAGAGAAGATGATTCACGTTTACAAATTGAAAATGTCTGAATTCAGTTCCTCATGTTTAGAAAATAGAAGAAAGTAAGACAAATCGTTTCTAGACACAGGACAGACAAGGAGAATAGGTAGGGCCTACTTGGGTTGTTGTAACGACGAACCACGTTACCCGTATGTTGTGGACAAAGAGATGGATGAATTTCAGTAAACAAAGCCCCCCATCCCCTGCTTTCCTCATCACCTTGAGCACGGGCCACGGGGCATGGGCGCCAGCAGGAATTTTGGCAAGGGGGAATCGTCTTTTTCGAATACGTTTGGTGGGTTTTAGAAAAAAAGTAAAGTGGGCTGAATACAATACCAAAATGATGTAATTTTTGTGCAGTCGATACTCGAAACTAGAAAACCACCAAAAGTAAACCTTCAAAATATTTTACCTACCATAGGCCTTTGTTTTGTTTCAACTGTTTGATATAAATACTAAAAAATTTATTTAAGTGCTTTGTCCAGGGGTGAGGGCAAACGCCCCCCCTTGCCCCAATCTGCGGGCGCACTTGAGCACGGGTACGAATTTACTTTATATAAATTTGACACCTATCTGTTATCTGTGGTCCTGTATCTTTGTTGCCAGCATCAAGTGAAGCAAATTACAGTCGAGACAAGGGCAACAAAGCAAGTCTTGCTACTCCTCACAACATGGGCTAACCGATAACGAGAACATAGCCGAGGTAAGTGGTAAAAAGACAACCGCCCTATTGTGAATGATGTCGACTCGCACAACAAAAAGGGTCTCTTGGAAGTGTGGACGAAAGTGACAAAAAACTCCCAACAAACCAACCTGCTGCAACACCAGACTCCCTCACACAATAGAGACGATGATAAGGAATCTACAACTCGACTCGATCAGTGTCGCCACCACTACGATACAACTTGTGGTGCGCCAAGGTCAAACACAAAACCAAACAAACACAACAGGCGTCTCCAGAGTTGTACAACACCCTCGACACTTGCTACAGAGGTGACGCAACAAATGGGCGCTGTATGCGCAGTGGAATCATGAGTTGTAATGAAGGTTCTTCGTTCATTTCACATTATAACTCCGATTCCAAAAATAGTGGATATTATCTAACGTTATCTACTTTGAGAGGTGGAGTAGCCTGTAGAAATCATTAAAATACACAACACAATTAATTGTCAAGTTGTCAACCAAAATGGGATCTTGATAAATTTAAACGTTTTCCAACACCACTGCCAGAAGTCTACTCTCTACCGACTGTTTTTGGAGAAGTTTACAATTTGTTGAAAGGGTAATGAAGGTTACAGTAACTTGACTGGCATATAGCCGTTTGTTTGGGAGAAAAGATAACACTGATTAACACCTTGTTTGGGCCCTGTGTTAACATTTCCTTTGTAAATTTGGAGAATGGGGACACTTTATTGCGAATAAGTAATTTCAAACAAAGACTCCATAGCTGGCCCAGTTTTCCCAATGCAAATCAATCAATCAATCAATCAATCAATCAATAGTATCACCACTTTATTGCTCAACAAGAATAAGATAAGGGATGAAAAGGACACTGCAAAACGCAAGTCTCTAAAAATAGGACATGTGGCAGTCTGAATCCCCTGCACAGTGCACGGTCCACACCTCAGCAATACACTTGAATGCAGCTTTACTTCCTAATGGGTGGTCCTGGCCCCCTATGATGTTGAGACTAAATGCAAACACATTCCGATAGTCATACGTCATGGCCGAAGTAGTAATACATTATATGGAGCTTATAAGTTATCACAAATCATTATGATTAACGGCCATGCACAGCACAAAAAAACAGGACCGTCCGACGAACGGTTGCAAGGTCCTTCACTGATAGGAGTGAGATACAGGTATTACCAACGTACTCCCGTCTCCTGGATGCTGATGCAGATATACATGGTGTATTTATCATTTAGTTTAGTACACGGGTCAGACAAGCCAACATAACGAAATATATATGTAAAACATATGCAAAATATACCAACTTGACGATGCTTCTATTTGTATTTCGTACCAATCTACAGGCTAATAAAACTCTACATTTTTTTTCTTTAAAAATGAACACGCACACGCAGCCATGCCTACGTTACCAAATTTGGATATAGAATTGAGTATTGGTGATAGAAAAAGGATAATAAAAACTGATTTAGAAAATTTACCAAAACATTTTGGTACTTGTTCATTATCCGGACCACGTAAGTAAGGTTAAATTAGGGGGGGGGATTAGGGGGACATTATATTACTAGGAAAACGCTTAAGTCCCGCCGCGTTGTTGGATGAGCGTAATTGGTGCATTGAGCTGCCATGTGTGTATGCGGATTTACTGTTGTTCTGTGAAAAAAATCATTACTAAGTTGAAGATATTTTTAAAATTAAATTAAATTTAATAAAAAATTTAATTTAATTAATAAAAAATTAACTTACATTTTTTTTTTAATGATTCGTAATTTTAAAAAAGGAAAAAAATCGTAATATTGAAATTTTCATAAGAAATAATTATTTGATTGCGCACAAATTTTACACGAATATATAATTCATAATATTAAGGTTCTGTAAAAAAATCATTACAATCGGATAAAACATGTAAGGGTTATAAGCTGGAGAAATGTTAAAAATTGAAAAAAGTCGTAAAATTGCGATTTTCGTAAAAAAAAATTTTTTTGATAACGCTCAAATTTACACGAATATATCAAATCATAAAATAAAGGTTCTGTGAAAAAATCATTACAATCGGACAAAGCATGTAGGTGTTGTAAGTCGAAGAAATGGGTCGGGGTCACGGGGTAGAAAAACCGTAGGGTAAAAAGCCCCCATTCAACAAAAAAAATCAAATGGTTTAAATTTTTCTATTTTAAAAGTGTGGGGCCTTTCGGTAAAAAATGTTTGTTTTTTTCAAGTCAAATGGCCCTTTAACAAATTTTGTCGGAGGGGCCCGTTCCCCAAAAAATTGTCCAGCAATTTTTTCAAGTATTGTAAAATTGTTGTGATGTACCATTCAACTAAGCGCCATTCAACAAATTCGTTCTCGCGAGGGGGTTCGTTCAGTATAATTTTTTGGGTCGAATGACCCATCGGGGAGGGGGCCCCGTTCGGTATAAAAGGTTTTGGGGGGGGTTGAAAAAGACCCTCGCGAGGGGGGCATTCGGTATAAATTTTTTGGGGCGAATGCCCCCTCGCGACGGGCCCTTTCGTATAAAGTTTTAGGTCGAATAAACCCACGCAAACGGGCCGAAATAAATTTTTTTAGGTCAAATGACCCATCGCGAGGGGCCCGGGAAGGTATAAATTTTTTGGGTCGAATGCCCCCTTCGCGAAAAAAAAGGGGGGGGCCCCCCCCCCCCCGGGGAAAAGGTTTTTTATAAAGTTTTGGGTCAAAACGGCCCACAAAGGAACCCCCGGACGTCATGCAAGTGCTTGGTATTTTCCGTTTAAATTTTCCGAAACCTGCAAACATTTTGTGTGGGGAGGGTTGACGTAAATTCTGTGCGGGGGCCCAAAATAGAAGTCCTGATTTTAAATTTACTAGGAAAAACCAAAGACTTGATTGATTTTTAAAAAGGTGAAATGCAATGCGGAATTAAACGGGGGGGGTGGTCATGGGGATAAAAAATTTTTATTTTTAATATTTTTTGGGGAGGCAAGCGACTTTTCCCCCCGGGTTTGTTCCCTACCCCCTTTAATATTGGAATGGATACGGGATAGTATTCTATACATTTTGCTTGGGTGCATAAGGTGTTTTTCTAAAACACAACTATTGTGCAAAATGTGATCCAGCAAAAAAAATTTGGAATTGGGGTGATTTTGAAAATGAAAAATTTTGGGAAAAAAAACTGGCTCCACGAGGGGGTCTTATTATTTAACAATAATTAATTAATTAAATTTTAAAATTGGTTAATTATGTGACACGAATTTCAAATTGAAAAAAAAAATTTCATTTTTGGTTTTAAATTTAAGAGCTTTTTTCACCTTTTTATATAAAAAAAAAAAAAAATACATTAAAAAAAAAAATTTAAAATATCAAAAAATTTTATATTTTAAATATTTTGTTTTTGGGTGATATTTTATTTTTTAAACCAAAAGACAACTTTAAAATTTAAAATTTCTTCAAACCCAATGAAAATCACAGTTTTTCACAGAAGAGTGGAAAACTAAAAATTAATATTTTCATTCTTCATTTTTCAAAAAAAAGTAATTAAATTTAATATTTAACACAAAAAACAATATGGCAAAAAGATGTCTAACTAGGGTATAAAATAGGGAATCCCAAATTTAAAAAAAATTAAAGCAATCTTAAAGTTTCCCGTAAAAAGGGAAAATTCGAAAATAACTGGCTCCAACTGAGTTTTTTAGTTTTTAAACCTTTTAAAATTGTTTAAAATTTAACATTAATTATTTAATTTTTGGGTTCCCAAAATTTTTAAAAGCAAAAAAAAAATTTTTGTAGTTTTTTGGGTATCAATTGAAAGCTTTTTTTCCAAAAACATTAAGAAAAAAAAAAATACATTGAAAAAAATATTTGAAATAAAACCATGTTATGGTTAAATGGGGTTGATTTTGTGATTTTTTATTTTTTGAACCGAAAGATAAATTTTTAAAGAAAAAAATTTCTTCAAACCCAATGTTTAACCCCACACTGTTCAAAAAAGACCCTGGTTACTATAATTACTGTATCTTTTTTTAAATTTTCAATAGTAGAAATTTAAAATATTTTTTACAAAAATTTAAAACAAATTTTTTTAAAAATTAAAAAATTTTCAGAAACATTGTTGTTTGGACGTAGAAAAATGCCTCTTTTGACTTGTTTATATCAAATTTAAAGATTTTGTAATAAAAATTTTTCAAAAATCACTGGTTTCCAAGTGAGTTTTTAGATTAAGCTATAAATTTGAAAATTTAAAATTTAAAATTATTTAAATTGTGTCCAAAAATTAAAAAATTAAAAGTAAATTTTTTCAGGGTTTGGGAAACCCAAATGATAGAAATTTGTCCCAACATTAAAAAAAATAAATAAAAAAAAATATTTGAAATATCTTTTTATGTTATATTTAAAATATTTTTGATTTTTGTGTTTTTTATTTTTTAAACCCAAAAAGACCCAAACCTTTAAATTTAAAATTTCTTTTTTTAAACCAATGATAAACAGTGCTTACAAAAGAGCTGGCAATTTTAAATTAATAATATTTTAATTTTCAATTTTCAAAAAAAAGGTAATTACAAAAAATTTTTCCCACAAATTAAAAAATTTTCATAATTGAAAAGTTACAGAAACCCCTTTATTGTTGTTTTGACTAGCAAAATGCATTTTTTGACTTTTTGATATCAATTTTAAAAAGATTTTGAAATAAAATTTCGAAAATCATTTGGCCCCAGGCTGAGTTTTGGGAGTAAATTTGGGAAATTGAAAATTTAAATTTAAATTTTATTTAATTGTGTCCAAAAATTTTAAAAGTAAAGGGAAAAATTTGGGTCAGGGTTGGAAATAAAATAAAAGTATTTAAACACCAAAAACCAAAATTTCCCCTAGTTTTTTTTCCCTCTGGGTAAAGGGGAAATTTAAAGTTTTTTCTTTTTGGCCCATGCCCTCCCCCCCCCGGTGATGTTTAGTGCTAGATCCCACTTATAATAGAAAATATTAAACGCTTAATACTCAAAACTTAGCCGGAGCCAGTGTTTTTCAAAATTAATTATTCCCCAAAAATTTTTAAAAATTGTTTATAAACAAGTCAAATGATGAAATTTCGGTTACTCACACAACATTTTTTCTGAAATTTTTTCAATTTAAGAAAATTTTTTTAAAATTTGGGTGTAAAATATATTGAAAATTAAATATTATTAAAAATTGAAAAATGATCAGTATTATTTAACCAGTTTTTTTTTGTAAACCCACTGTTTTATCATTGGTTAGAAAAATTTTTTTATTTTAAAGTTGATTTTTTGGGTTTTCAAAAACAAATAATCAAAAAAATTCAAAAATTTTTAACCATAACATGTAATATTTAAAATATATTTATTCAATGTATTTTTTTTTTTAAATGTTGGAAAAAAATGTTTAAATTGTTTACCAAACACTACAAATTTTTCTTTATTTTAAAAAAATTTAGGACAAAATTTAAAACAAAATTAAATGTTAATTAATAATTTAAATGGGGAAATACTAAACACCCCATTTGGGAAAGCCATTTTTTTTTCGGGGTTTTTCATTACAAAAGTTTTAAAGGATTCCCAAATTTTTTAAGTTGGTTAATTTTTTTGAAACCCATTTTTTTTTTAGACATCTTTAGCCATATTTTTATTTGTTTTAAATATTTGTAAAACTTTTTATTAAAAATTTAAAAAATGTTTTAACATTAATTAAAATTTTTCCCAGCTCTTTGTGAACATGTGATATCTTTGGTTAGAAAAAATTTTTTACTTTAATTTTGGATTTTTTTTCGGTTCAAAAACTAAAAAATCAGCAAAATAAAAACAAATTCAACTATAACAAAGGGTATATTTTCAATATTTTTTTTCAATTATTTTTTTCTTCATATGGGTAAAAAAGGCCAAAATTTAATCCAAACATGCCCTTTTTATTACCACTTTGAAATTGGGTGCCCACATAATTAACCAATTAATTTTAAATTTAAATTAATTAATATTTTAAAAAAAGAAAAACCCCATCGGGGAAACCCAGTTTTTTTAAAAATTTTTTATTACAAAATCTAAATAATTGCAAATTTTTATGCTGGTATCACATTTCACATATTTAGTAATTTTTAACTCCACTATTATTGTAATCTGGGTCCCGGTTAGGGCGCCGCAGCCAAGCCGCGGGGGCGCTACACACTCAGGCACCTTATACAGAAAGGGCATAGTCGGGGGGGTTTCCCGAGGTGTCACCCAGCCGTCATGAAACGTGATGTGAGTTTTTAAAACTATCAAAATCAAAGGGGAATTTGGGTTTCCTGCAAAACTCCCCAAATTGGGTTTTTGGATACGAGTTTTCTTCTTGGTAAAAAAAAAGGCTTGAAACATGCCAAAGTAAGCTACTACTCTAGCTATGCTACGGTCTTATTCGTCACTTTCAAATCGGCCCGCGTTTTCCTGCCCAAAAAACGGGTGGGGCTACAACGTTCATATTTTACATGGACATTAAGGAAATAGAAATATGGGTTTTTGAAAGAAAAAAATGAAAAAGTTTGCGGAAAGGTTTCCCAAATAATTTTTTTTAAATATAACCCTTTTATAAAAGAAATAAACAACTAGTTACTTGACAATGATCGATTTACTTTTGTTTCCAAAAAGCAAGATTTTTGGGCCACAAGAAATTTTTCTAAATATGTTAAATTTGGTTATTCCATAAAAAATTAAATAAATTTTGATAAAATTATTTTTGAGCGGCAAACCCGAGCGTCTCCACTTGACTCTTATGGCTCAAATTTTCCCTTTTTTTTTTTTTCTGTTCCCCTTCCCGGTACAGGTCGCACCATTTCTTGATCGACCTGAAATTTTGCACACATGAAACATCCCAACCTATGGGGGTTTTCCCTGTAGAGTTTTTTTCCCAAAAAATCGCCCCAAAAAGTTAAAAAGTTACTTTTAAATTTTAAAATGGGAAATTTTTTTTTCAAACAAACCCGGGGGACAAAATTTTGAGGTGGCCAAATCATTAAAAATGTCCGTGGGTCACGAAATTTTTAATTTTTAATTTTGTTTCCCGATAAGTAGTGAAAGGGAAAATTTACCTTAAAAAGTACCTTACCATGGCAACGGAAAGCCCGCGCATTTTTTTTGGTTTCATAATGAGGGTAAAAACGGAGGCTCAAAAATCGATTTTAAAATTTTTGACCTTTCCGCAAGCTTTTTCCCGTTTGAATGCCATTAGTTTGTGGCAAAATGGGTTTAAAAAAGTTAAAAAGTTACTTTAAAGGTTAAATCTAAAGTTTTTTTAAAAAACTAAACGGCGAAAAAATCTGAGGTAGCCAAATCATTTAGAATTCCACCCCGGTCACGAATATTTTAAATTTTTTATTTTGATCCATAAGTATGTACATAAAAAAATTACATTTTAAAAAAAAGTAAACTTTTTAATATGGCAACGAAAATTTTGCACGAGAATTTTTGGGTCACTATGCACTGCCCCCTAGAAGTAATCAAGAGTTAAAAAATTTTTCCCCAAAGAGATGATGTCAAGGTCCTCTAGAGGCGGTGGTTTTTCCCCTTTTCTCTCCTATTTTACAAATTTTAAACCTAAATCGGTCAAGACCTTAAAAACTTTTTGGGTATGTAACATTATGGGAAAGGGCCCTACTTTGGGTCGTGGGCACGTACCGGAGCCCGCCCCAAAAAACGCGAGGGGCTTTAGCGTTTTTTGATTTTAACTAGGAAGCTTCACCAAAAGTGTTTTTAGGCGCGATGTGGGATGAACGTAATTTTTTTTAAAAAAAAAAAGCGTCAAATTCTATTTTTTTGAGAAATTATTTTTCGATTGCGCTCAAATTTAAACCAATTTTACTTATTTTACAATCAAGGTTTTTGGGGAAAAAATCATTACAATCGGATAAGCATGTAGGTTTTTATAAGTAGAAAAAATATAAAATAGCGAAAAAATTTCGATTTTCCCCAGAAAATTTTTTTTCGATTTCACTCAAATTTCAAAACCAAATATAAATTTAAAAAATTAAAGTTTTCGTGAAACAATCATTTTCAATCGGGAAAAAAACAAGTAGGTTTATAAGTCCCAAAAAAGTTTTGGAAAAAAAAAAAATCGTTTAAAATTGCGATTTTCCCTGAGAAATAAATTTTCAATTTCACTAAATTTTTTCACGAAAAATTTTTTTATTTAAAATTTTAAGGCTTTTGTGAAAATTTTTATCACAATCGGGTAAACATTTTTAGGGGGTTATAAGTCGAAATAAGTTTTTAAAAAAAAAAAAAAATCGCAAAAATTACGATTTTTTATATTTAAAAAAATTTTTTGATTTTCGCTTTAAAAAAGTGGCAGTTTTTTCAGTTCAGAGATTTCGAGGGCCCCCAGAAAATGTATCCAATTTGGTTAAACGGTTTTAAACCGGGAAACGTGTTTAAAAGACAGACAAAAAAAACCCAAAAAAAAAAATTCCCTTCCGTATTTTTTTTTCTCCCGGTAGTGAAATGGATTTTCGTTTCGCTCTCTTTTCGCTCATCCCCCAAAAAATAAATTTTTAATGGAACTTAAAAAAGTATGAGATCATACACATAACAAAAAACTTGTAAAAAAAACAGTCCAAAAACCCTTTCACACTCAAAAAAAAATGAGTCTAAAAAAAGGGGCCCAAACTCATTCTACCCCCCCCCCATTTGCGCATTCTTAATTCATAAAGGTACAGGGTCCCCCAAAAAAGATCCTTTTAAAAGCTTGGAAAAAAAAAATTTGCTTTATATTTCGTTTTTTAAAATTTGTTAGAAAAAAGAACTTGGGTAAAATATTACGTTTTAAAATTTAAAATTTTCAAAACCTATTATATTTAAGTGGCCAATTTTTTGTGAAAAATTAACGTAAAAATTTTTTTAAAAAATAAATTTTTAAAAGTGAAAAATTTTTGTAAAAGGGAAAAAGTTTTGTAGTCTATAACATTCTAAAATTCTTAAAAAATTTTTTTCAAAAGAATCATCTTCACTATTTTTTTTTTGAATAGGGGTTATGCTATTTACATGAGAACGAAAATTTCCCCAAATCAAAAGGGCCTAAAAAATAACCGACTCTGCAAGGGCTATAAAACCACCTTTTAAAAATTTTTAAAAGGTAAAAAAAAAATTTTTAAATGCATATAATTTGGTTTAAACGCATGACCTTAAAACGTTTACATATTTTTTTTTGTTTTTATATTTTCCAAATAAAGCTACATCAATCTCCAACCCCAATTTCGGATGGCTTTTTAAAAAAGTTTTCAAATTTATGTATCACACGAATCGTCCCTAATCGTCGTAATTTTTAGGTCCAACAAATGGCAACATTTTAAAACCTTTTTCTAGAAAAAA
This sequence comes from Sweltsa coloradensis, assembly GCA_024449915.1. Lineage (NCBI taxonomy): Eukaryota > Metazoa > Arthropoda > Insecta > Plecoptera > Chloroperlidae > Sweltsa > Sweltsa coloradensis. The sequence goes on from JAMZAV010005298.1 coordinate 33,486, forward strand.
TGAAAAAAATTATCTCTAAAATAAATTAAAAACAAAAAAAACCCTTTTGTAGTTTTTTTGGGTTACTTTAATGTAAACGTCTCCCAAATTTTAAAGACCCCCCAAAAAAGACAAAATAATTAATCTCCTTTGCTCTTTAAACCCTTAAAATCCCATAAATGAAAAAAACTAAGTTTTTCCAAAAGGGGGCAAACATCATCCATTATTGACAAAATTTGCCAAAAAAATACTACACTTCCATTCAAGGGCACAGGAATTTTAACCCTTTGGTTTTTTGCCGACCAAATTTTGCCCCAAGAAACAAAATTCAATTTTAAAAATTTTTCCCCCAACAACCCAAAAAAAATTAAAACATTTAAAAGGGAAACCCCCATTAGATAATCTTATCGAGAGACTTTATGAAGAAAAGTGGGATGATGTAAACACAAGCTTTAATTTGGGTGAGATAAAACAAAACAATTTTATTTCACAAGTGCAGTTCCCTATATCAGGGAAAATTGTCCATTTAAAACTATAAAAAATAAACCCCTTTTACAAAAAAAAAAACTTATATCGAAGGGTATAAAAAAACTCGAGGTTTTAAAAAAGAGAAAGTCTTCTTTTAAAAAAATTTATTTCCCAAAAAGTGAAAATTCCTTCAAACTTACGTTTTAAAACAAAATTTAAAAAATTTTTTTCCCAAATTTTTAAAAAAAGCAAAAAAATAATCAAAATTTAAAGGGCAGTATTCCCCCAAACTAAAATAAAACCCAAATGTATTCCCGGAAAAATTTTAACTTCCGAGACAAATAGAAAAAAATATTAAGGGCCCCCTGAAAAAAATTAAACCCACTCAATAGTAAAAAAGGGAATTTTAAAAAAGGGCTCCCAAAATGGTAGCAAAAATCCTTTAAAAGCTATTTTTTTATTTAAACCCCCTGACCTAACAAAAAAACCCTTTGAAACAAAAAATAATCAAAACCCTTAAATTTCATTGGGTTATTTGAATTTAAAACATACAAAAAGCCCAGGAAATTTTTTTATATTTTTTTTTTTGAAAGGGTATTAATGAAAAAAAAATATTCTTGGTAAGTTAAATCTCTCACTTTTGCAGGGAAAGGAGATGGCATATCCACTATTGTTTTTAAAAAATTATCCTATGTTAGCTGCACCCTTTTTAGGGGTATTTTCAATTCCTGTTTTAAAAAATGGGGTCTTTTCCAAAAACACTAAAAAATCCAAAAAAATTCCCAAACATAAAAAAAAAAAGTAAACTCCCTTTCAATATCGACCAAATACCTTCTACCTGTGTTTCAAAAATATTTGGAAAGAATTATTTATAAAAAAGATTTATAAACTTTTTTGAAAAACACCAAAAATTCTAACAGAAAAGGGCAAAATGGATTTTAGAAAAAGGGAAAAAAATACTAGTGATACCCAATTAAAAAGATTTTTAAAAAGTTACTAGTGAAATGGATTCAAAAATGGGAAATCTGGGTTATTTTTGATCTCACCCAAAACTTTTTTTACTGGGGTTAAAACACAATTACTCCTCCCCTAAAAAATTTGAATATTATGGGGTACGTGGTGTTTCGCTAAAATTATTAAAATCATACCCAACAAAAAGAGTACAATATTTTGTAGAAATAAAATAGCAAATTTAAAAAAATTAAAAATTTTACATACCATTTCGGACTCTGAGAAAATTTTATGTGGTGTACCCAAGGGTAAATTTTTGGCCCCTTATTTTTCATTGTCTTTATTCAATTTATCAACCCGAAAGTATAGATGATGCTGAAAATTTTTTTCTGACGATTTTTTCCAAAATCCCTAAAGGCTATGAAAGCAAGCTTTCGGGGGTAAATCAGAAAAAAGACAAAAGAAAAAAAATGGTGGTTTACAGCTAACCAAAAATTTTTTTTAAACTCCCAAAAAAAAAAACTATATCCAATTCCCCCCTCAATTCATGATTATGAATTAATATAATTTGGGGTGAAATTTTAGCGCAAAACGAAAAAAATTTTCTTATGAAAAAACGCAAAATTTTCCCCTTTTTTCGTTTGAAAGAAAATACGCTCCCAAACCCAAAAAACGGCCTGAAAAGCGTTTTCGAAGCTTCCCAATAGTTATAAAGGTCCAAAAAAATTTCCCCCGCTTTTCCCAACCCTCTCTTTGGCCCCCCCGCACAGAACTATAAAGTCAACCTTTCCCCACAAAAACTGTATTGCAGGTTTTCGGAAATTAAAGGAGTACAAGCCCCTTTCCATGACGCGCCCGTTAGTTGCCATGGGCCGTTCACCGCAAAATTTTTCTGAAGGGGCCCCTCGCTATGGGCCCTTCAATTTTAAAAAAGTTATACTGAATGGTCCGTCGCGAAGGGTCTTTCGACCTAAAACTTTGTGTTGTATGAAACCCTTCGCCCCAAAAATTTTTACCCTTTACGGGGCCCCTCGCGAAGGGGCATTTGGGCCTAAAAATTTAACCTTACGGCCCGTCGCGATGGGGCATTCGACCCAAACTTTTACCTTTCGGCCCGGGGTTTTTTCCCCCCCCCCCCCGGGCCCCGGGAAAAAAAAAAGAAAAAAAAATTTTTTTTTGTTGGGGTCCCTTCAGAAACGTTATTCGAATGGGCGGTTTCCACGGTTTTGGTAAACATTATGGCCAAAAAACCAAAATTTTTAAATCAATTTTTATTTTTAAAGGAACCCACGGGAAAAGGGGGCCCTTCGATAAATTTGTTTCTTGGAAAGGCCCGTTGGACCCCGCTAAAAAACAATTTTATTCGAATGACCCTTTGGAAAAGGGTTTCCCTTTCAAGTAAAAAATCCCTCTTTTGGGGGGTGGTTTTTCCCCCGGGTTTTTTTCCCGGGGGGGCCCACCAAAAATTTTTAAAAAAACGAAAAAATTTTGTTAAATTTCGATTTTGGAAAATTTTTTTTATTTTCAAAAAAGCCCCGTTTTTTTAAGGTTTGGGAATCCTTTATCCCAACGGGTTTTTTTACCCCGTTTTTAAAAACCCCCCCAAAAATTTAAAAAAAAAAAAAAAAAAGAAAAAAACATGGAAAATTTTTTTTCTTTTGTAAAAAAGGCATTCGGTTCAAAACCCAAGCCCTCCAAAAAATTTTTTCGCAATCGGAGTATCGGTTTAGCCGGAATCGTGCTAACAAACAGACAAAAAGACAAAAAAAAAGAAAAGAAAAGAAAAAAAAACATTCCGGATTTTTTTCTCCAGTGTAGTGAAATGGAATCTTCGCTTCGCTCGCTACGCTCATCCAATTATTATCCTAACCTAAACTAACCTAATGAACTTAGGTGGTCCGGATAATGAACAAGTACTATTTTTTTTGTAAAATTACTAAATTAGCATTTTGTAACTCAAAATTGTATGTTGACCGATATTTACCACCTATTATTACATTATGCTCAATAAACTATATAAACAAAGGAATTAGCATCTTGTGACCTTGTGTTATAAAATCGCTGTTAGCAGGTCAATAACGAAATTTTGTGGAAATCCAAGACCTAGAAGTTGGAACCGGTATAGAATCCGATTCGAAGAATCTTGTCGGGAAAAGGTCGAAGCAATAACTGATTTAGTGTAATAATATGCGATTAACATATTATATTTCTCGGGAAGGGGGGTAGAGGTTTTAAACTTGCCTCATAATCGAGAGTCAGTTCTGTTGCATCGTGCCGTGTTTACTTCCTCAAGTGTATTTTGAGTAAGACAATTAGAATCAATGCCCAGGGGGAGTAAGTAGGTTAGTGACATTTATTATTAGCCGGTTTACTACTAGGCTTACTAGTCTATAGCGGGGTGACAAGCAGCGAGTCAAGATGAAGATGTGACACCAAAGATTACAAATAATGTGGTCTTACAAAGCTGGCAAAATCCGCATAAAGCGACCAAAAGATAAAAATATATTCATATGCAGAATTTTTCATACCCCTCGTGACCCCCACAAGTCGTCGCCTTGGGCAGGGTGGGAAGAGGTAGGGCCCCGGGGGGGGCGGGGGTATTTTCATGAGATGGGCTCTGCTTGTCCTTCATTCAATTTTAGAAATTTGGTAACCCTATTTAGTAGGCCTACACAACACAAAAGCGTGGTAATAACGTACTACTTGACTATGTTTGTCAAATTATTGTTTGCACTGCCGAATGGCATCACACATGGACCATGGAAGAACAACTCGGTTATCTACATCTGAAAGAAAGACGAAGTCTTATAATGTACTTTTTTAATTTTTTATTTACTATGAACTATAAATATATGTTTCTCGTCTGTTCGACCTTTGGATCCATACATGATCTGAGTTGATGATCTGAGCGTATACCAGGTCGGTTTATATCCTAAATTATGAATTTTAGTACGAAACTACCAAATATAGGGAATAATATTTCTTGGGCATATTGGTTGATATAAATTTCTATTCGGCAGCTTTTTGTAAGGTCATAGGCCAAAATTAAGTGTTTCTTTAGGTTGCATCACAGGTGTTATCTGTGGCTCCATTTCGGTTGTTTTGCCTGTTTCAGCCTCCGTATCATTTTCTCAAAACTGCACCAAAGGGAGTAAACCTACTGCCTGACAATAAAACTTACTGTGTCTAATGTTTCGAGAGTACACAAGGTATAGCCTACATAATCGCATCTTTAAGTGACTTTGTATATCAACCCCATTGAACGGTGGGGTTTGATATGAGATTAATGTACAGATGTGTTGGGAAATTTCGCAAAAAGTGCAGATTTGCAATATGATTTCTACACATTTTTAAGGACGGCACCATTTGGTTTCTATGGTCTTCTTTAAAGTAGGTAGTAGCCAAATAATTAGTTTTATTAAACAAACCCCTCAAAATCACCCAACCTTCCCCCACTACAAACACACCACACTCTCTCTCCGACGATCGATGGCAAAGTTTACACCTACCAGTGGTGTGGGAAACATCCGCCTGTCCCTCAGTCCACGCTGAAGATCCTAAACCGAATGATAATTTATCAAGATCAACCGTTTGAAGCAATCAACTGACAGACCGGCCTCCGAGGCTAAGCGCTAAGCAGATCGATAGAGCGATCGATTTATAGTCACGGACAACACTCTCGAACGTCGAGCGAAACCATTTCCCATGTGCAAGTGATTGAAAACATTGCTGGGGTTCGTTAAAAGTGTTCAGTACCGGTTTCTTGTTTTTATATTTTTATATTTTTTACTTGAAACTCGACTTCACAGTACACAACAGGAAACAATGCAAGTTACACTCGCATGAGCAACATGTTGTTTTTTTCTGCACTGACAACACTAACAGGATGTTATCCATTTATGTAGGAAAAAGTTCGTTTCAAATGAAAACACATAATAAAATAATGCACTTTCCAATTGATGACGGTGGTATGTAATGTCGGAACCATGACGAACAAGTGCGTGAGGCGGGGGGGGGGGGGGACGAGGATGAAAGGGAGTTAAAAAACTATTTTCAATGTCACTAGGCCTACAGCACAGCAAAAACAACACGTGAACATAAAGGTGCGTTTACAGTTGGGCGTTGCTCGCGAAGCGAAGGGGGCAAAGTTGGCAAAGGCAAAGGCAAGTTCGCCGCGAGTCAGAAACACTTGTTATATTTACAGATTAATTTTAGGACGCCTTTTTAAACAAAACCATGGCTAATCGTCATTACAAATATTATTGTCAGGTATTTTAAATATAATGTGGAGTGGGGGCATGGGCAGAGCAATTTATTTCCTTGTCGAAAAGGCAAAAAAGATGAACTTAGTTCATGTTTCTTGCGAGGCCTCGCGCTTTCGCGCGTTCGATTGAAAAACTCACGCTGATTGGTCAACGCGCCTTCGCTTCGCGAGCAACGCCGAACTGTAAACGCACCTTAAATGAAAGGGAGTGACAGCAAACAAAAGGCTCGTTTTTTTAATGGTCAAACCCTTGGGTTGTAAAAGGCCAGCGATGATGGCATTGTTGAACTATGTAGGCCTATATTTTTGATTGGTTAAAAACGTGATTTTGGGTGTTTTTTGTCAAGATGGAGAGGTTGCACAGCCATGCAAAACTGCAGGCGCGTATAGAAACTTTTATGAAAGTTGGGGGGGGGGGGGGGGGGGGCAAAATTCATTGGAGGATTTTTGTCAGCGGCAGCTGGGGTCTGGGGCGAAGCCCCGGCTGCCAAAGGCCCTTGCGCCGAAGGCGTAAAATTTTTCACCATACTACAGTTATTTCGTCATGTTTTAATTTAACTGCTTTCGGACTCTGTAAACGATGTTTTACTACAACTCTCTGCGGTCTAAAAACTAAAAAAATTAACGTGAAGTGGCTTATTTGAGCAAATTTCAACCGATTTTTTTATGTAATGACGAAGCATACAGGCAAACATATTCGTTTTACCAAGGTGACTGTCGAATTGTATGTACATAAGTGTAAGTGCATATATTTACTACATAAATTAAGTCGCTAATATTTTAATAATGTACGTTATTATTGTCTGGCTGGACTGGGCAAAGTCCACGAAATAGTCTAGATTTCCAATATGCTTTATATAAAAAGTATCCAACGCAGTCTCTAATTCCCAGCCTCCTGCAGTCCGCCTGCTCGAGCTACATCTGATAGTAATCAGCAATCCAATCCAAAATCCAGTGGGACCGAATGAATCACTTTTATTTCTATTCTTCCTCCTTTCTGCCATCTTTTGCTTGCTGCGTCTTCTCTGGTGTCGATTGAGTTTGACCAGACTGCAGACTGACATTCGCTGACAAATGAAGATACCTAATGTTTTCCCGATTGCATCCCGATATCAAATCGAGGAGATTTATATTAGACGCTAAACTATAAAAATAATTAGTGTCAATGAAACGGAAAAATATAAAGTTATTGTTTCCTTCCTTCAAATGCATTGTCTACGAAGTTTTAAAACCACGACACAGTCGTGAAGAAGTTGTACAAGTTACAAGTACATCTACATGGAATATCAAGTTAATCGTACGCACGTGAAATAATTGAAGAGAACGTGAAAGAAGGAATGAACAAGAAGGAAGAAGATGGGGGAGGCCAAGGAAGAAGTGGAAGGAGAGGCAAGAGGGAACTAGGGACCCGGCATATCTAAGTAGGAAACACCGAACAATCAAGCTGGACACGATTCCACCAGCTGAAAGCGCCAGGATCAACAAGGCTAATTCGGAACAACCTTACAATTCAGTATGTGCCTCGTTGCTAGGACGTCACCAAAGTCACCGTTTACTCATTCCTTAGCCTAGAACTTGAGTCGTAAAAAACTTCTGCCTAAAGCGGGAATCGAACCCTGGACCTTCTGCATTGGAAGCAGAGTCATAAACAATAAACAAGGAGGTATAAATTAATAGTTTTAAGGAGTTTATCGCGCCAAGATGACGTTCCTACGAGCTGCCATTGGGGTCACCTGACTTCAACCACATCATCGAATCTTGTACTCTGGCATTATTTGATTTAGCTATTCGCTTTTTTGTCGTTCGTGTACCTACGTGTAACGACTGGTGCAGGGCATGCAGGATTGTTGGTGGGGGAATAGTATATATCGGCACGTTCTTGTGGCTTGCTCGGTCCGGCCAGACTGTACAGACTTGGGACAGACGAACCTGAACCACCAAACCCATCAAACCAAACGTATGATTCGGCTGTGTACTGTGTTTGACTGCTTTGATTGTATTTGGGTCGGCATGCATTTTCCTTAAAGGGAGATTACATGAGACTATAGGGATTAAAGTGAAATCCAGGGGCAAGCACCGTCGGTGGGCCGTAACGTGCATCATGGCCGGCCCGGAGTAGCATTAGGAGTTTGTCCTTCCCCAAGCAGCTGTGTATAAACTGACGATTTGAATGCTCAATAATCAATCCCTTGGTGGGAAAGTGTGATATGCATTAGGAATGTAAATTAATGTTATGACATTAGTTAGCCTATTGTGATGTTCAAAGTCATCCTGCAACTCTTTAAAAATATATTATTTCCTTTTTTGAAGAGTCAATTTAGGCCTACTTTTCCGATGGGTTTCCCGATTTGATTCCTACAATACCAGATAGTTCCGGGCCATGTGTGACAAAATTTATAGGACATTATTTTACTTGCATCCGTTGTAATTTCTAATAGACTAGACCTACAGCCATTTCGTTAACTCATTTATCGAAAAAGCTGTTTCCCGTAACCTAACGGGACGTTTGTTGGTGGTTGCTAAACTCGGAAACTCGCACCTAGGGCCTAGGCCCTCCCCGGAACGCCTAGATCTCTCTGAGAAACAATTTTCGTGCACAAAATTGTTATCAGAATCTTTTCTCCATGGGCGTAATATATTGGTATTGACCAGCGTTAGTTTGTATTTAAAAAAGTTGCCGAGCAGGCTCCCAAAATATCAAACAAATTATTGATGTGGGGGTTTTGTACACACGCCCACTTATAGGCCTTAGAAATGAACGACCTTATGACTTTGCTGATGCTCGATTTTTCGCATGTTTTTAACAATCTTGCAATTTTATTACATTCATAGTAGTTTTAAAATAATGTTACACTATTTCAAAAGTCATCACAGTATTTTTTCACGATTCACTGACAAAAACATCCTACATTGAGAGCTGTGTGTAGGCCTATACACACGCCCACTTGTAGGCCTAAAAAGAACGAAACTCATGATAAGCTGATGCTCCATCATCACGTGTTTTAAACCCAATCTTACCATTTTATTTCATTACATAGATAGTTAAAAGTAATCTTATACTATTTAAACGTCCCCTACAATATTTTTTCCCGATTAAACCGACGAAAACATCCTACCCTACTCCGGGTTACTTCAAATGTTATCGCCCCCCGAAGTTCAACTTTCACGCTTATTTTCATTAACATTTTCTATCTAGGATGTATACGATGTGGCTACAGATATTCCCACTAGACTTCCCAAACTCAATTTCATAAAATTGGTGGTGTAGTTTTGTCTTTATTGAGTGTTTTTTTCAGTCGTGATCCATTTTCAAGTGCCATAGGAAAACATACTTATAAGCGGCCATATCTCAACTTAATGCTTACTCCGGCGGGTTCCGCTTCCTCACCAGATGTCAGCCACTTTGCTTTTAAATCCGAAAATTTTTGTCTACAACACCCCCATAGAGGTCTTTTCTGAAGCAGCCAATGGAGCGTGGCTAACTACGGGGAGAGGGGGGGGGGGCCGCCTACCAAATTTGGGTCAGAGGGGAGCGAGGAGGGCACAATTATATTTTATACGAGGTTTTTAAGACATCATAAAAATTAGATATTGAAACTTTTTCTAATTTTGCAACTACATTTTATTGAGGGGTTTGGTCCGAAAAAATCGTCAAAATTTAGTAAATTTCTCTCACACACAAGGATCGAAAAAATCCGGGCTGTTCACCATGTACTATACCCAGGAAGTGAGACCCATTAACTTATTTTGGATGACACCACTGACTATATACCCACAATCCACATACCCTTAAACAGTCGTGCTGACCATTGATCTTGAAAGGTTACAAAAGTGTTCGCCCCTCCCTAAAATACCACGTCTAGTTACGCCACTGCAATGGGTGTAAGTTGGAAAGACGAATCATTCCCTAAACCTTTGTATACCGACAGAGGTCCTGGATTCGAATCCCGTTGTGACCGGCAATCCTAAAGATATTGACTTCTCTAAAACAGCCCTCGGGCATCCCTGCACAATAATTTTTTTTAAAAATGCGGAGAGAACAATATAGTTCACCTGAAGAGGCGAATATATTGCACCCTATGACATGATTAGTTTAATTCCCACAGTAACATTTTATAAACTTGCACCTCTAAATAAAAATCTCGACAAATCGCAAGTGTGCAATTAATTCTGTATTGGTGAACTTACACTCCAGCATAAGACCTAGATGGATGGCAGTAATTGTAAAAGAAATTAGTATTTCTGAAATAAAATTTATATAAGGTTCCGGACAAAAATGAAATAAATATATTTCCTTACCTATCACAGTCGACCGGAGAACCAGCCAGGGCTGATGGACGGACGGAAGGTTGCAAGTGGAGGGAGCAACATAGCCTACTCGTCGTATAACCATGGATTTATAAATGGTATAACTACCAGACTTCAAGTCTTTGGTCAATCACTGAGCCACCTATGTGGTGAACCTTTGAGACTTTCAACTAGAAACGTTCACTAGTTTTCAGAACCAGATGACGTCCAATTTTCTCCATTTTAACGAATCAAAATTTATGTGTACGCTTAGATCGTCGCCACCACAGACAAAGAGGATATAAATCCCATGGTGACCGTCAGAGACGAGATGATGATTGCAGTCGGATGCCGCACCTGACTTTGCATACGAAGTCCACTCCATACGCGGGTACATACCGTCAGATTGAAATTATTTATAACTTCGAGGGAGAAATAGAAAATGAGAAACATTTAACTACGCTATACTCAATGTCTTGAAAGTCTGAACCGTATTTATAAGCTATGTAAATTTTAGGTGTATTAATTAGTACAGAAAACAATTATAAATAAATCTATAATAGGCCCTGACTGAACCTTTCGAGAAATTGCATTGAAATGAGGTAGCTTACTAAAAAGTGAATAGTTAGGCCTACTGAAGGTAAAAAGAATAACTACCAGTAGGTACATATGCCAGGCCTACTTTTTTCAAATGCGCCTTTATATTTGACGTTACCTTAGGTATTATGATGTAAAATAATAAGAAATCAATTATTTACTGCTGGTGCCAGGGACCAGGAAGAAAAGCATGGCACTGCAAATGTGACTAGCCTGCCAAAGTTGAACATTTATTTATACTTGTATGGCCTAGGTCTCCCCCTACTTGTTTAATTGACTCAGTAAAAGTACCTACTACACGAGTCCAATAAAGATACAGGGGATACAGAGGGGTTATGGGGTTCAGTTACCTCCCCACACCCTCCATGCACTTTGTAGGCTTGGGCCTTGATTGCAAATTTGAGAAAAATTCGAACACATTTTCTTGTATTGTAGTTAAAAAAACGTGTTTAAAAGGTGTTCAAAACGTCAAATATGAGAAGAGGTCTGGCGGCGAGTTGTCGACCCCAACCCCCTCCCCCCCCCCCCCCCTTGACATTCCGGAAAGCGGGGGGCCTTTTTCTTAGTCACGATACCTCCCAAATAAACAATACACGTAGGGGCCCATAAATACGTGACACGGAAATGGAATTGATTGTGGCCAGGGGGCGAGTGGTAAGTGATAAAAGTTTAATTTGTTCCCGGTTCACCTGGTTTAAAAAAAATAAGTTTTAGATTTACGTCGGGACGAACGGAAGGGTGGGTTGACCTACGTCCCGAATAAGCCGGGGGTCGGGACAGTCTAGTTTTTAAATCTCGGGCGCGGGGGCCGAAGACTGGTACAAGCAAATCAAAGTGCCGGAAAAATCGCTCGTGGTTTTTGGAAAATCACCAATCAATCTTCATATCAATCATATCTGCTAGGTTTTAGAGTTAATTTAGGCAGACCAAATTTAATATGATAAAGGATTCATTTCCCTTCAACGAGGCGATAGGCCCACAGAAGTTTTTCAGACATGGGCTGTCCTCGGCCGGACACCAAAGTTTTTTACAATTTTGAAGGTTTTTTGGGTTTTCTTAAAAAGTCTAGAATTGACCCCCTGGATGATCCTAGATTTAAAAAAATCTAAGCCGCGGGCGCCCTTTGTGTTAATTGACAAAAATGTGATTTTATGTAGCCCCAGGCCAAGTCATATTCACCTGGCCCAGGAATAGCAGGGCCAACGGCCAAAAACCCGGCACTCCACCAAAAACAAGATTTAAAAAAAATTTTTGTTTTTCATCTTTTGCTCCTCTTTAGGACGACGTTAATAGGGCGTGGGTTTGACGGGGGAAAACCCAAAAGTTTAAAAGGAAAAAAGGACCC
>JAMZAV010005299.1:0-42929 GCA_024449915.1 Sweltsa coloradensis
GACCTAACCGGTTGAAGCGCTCTATTTTCTCACGTCGTCGTCCATATTGTTCCCCATATCCCCTAGGCTAGAGAGGCGTATTATTACCTAATAGTTGACGCGTCCTCAATCCAAATAACCAAAATTAACATTATCATTTATTTTAAATATGAAACAATGTATTTATGTATACATATTAAACACGTTTGCTCCTATTCTCTAAATTATAATGGCATAGAAACCAAAAGTAAAAGCACAGGAAAGAGAGAACTGTGTATACTTATAAACACACTCATCCACCAACGCGATTGTAAATACCGTGAGCGACGCACGCCTAGTAACAGGGTCGATAACGAAGTTTAACCGTTGAAACTTCTTTCTCGACTCTGCTAGAAACCAAACACCCGTAGAACAATAATAATGTTAGGCACGGAGGTTCTTTTATCTGAGCTCTTTGCTCCGACGCCAAGACCAGGGCCACATGGAGCCGGATTGTTATCCGGTATATCATTAGTTTTTTGTTTTTATTAAGCGAGCGAAGCGAGCGTTTCCATTTGACTCTGCCGGAAAAATTAGTCACTGGTTTTGTTTTTTTTTTGTTTGTTTGTTTTTTTGTTTGTTTGTTTGTATGTCTCGCCATAACGTTCGAACGGAGGCTCGGATCGAGTTGAAATTTTGACCATCCGCAAGCTTCGTTCTCGATTGAATGCCATTAGTTTTGTGGCAAAATCGTTCAAAAGTTAAAAAGTTACGTTAAAGTTAATCGAAAGTTTTTTTCTAAAACTTAACGGGGACAAAATCTGAGATAGCCAAATCATTTAGAATGTTCGTCGGGTCACGAATATGTTAATTTTATTTTGATCCGATAAGTAGTGTAGATGGAAATTACATTATAACAAAAGTAACGTTGCCATGGCAACGAAAAGACGCGCGAAGTTTCTTAATGCACTGCCACCTAGAAGTAATCAAAATACTTTCGAGGAAGCAGTCTATATTTGTCAACAAAGAGTAGTTCCCAAGGAGTCAAGGTCCTCTAGATGGCGTGGATTTTATTCAAAAAGTAAAGGTTTACACACGGGTTTACCCAAATACCTTGGCAATAATAAATAATATTGGAAACATGGCCCTGTGGACAGCAAACGTCGCAAATTTTAAAATTTAAAAAAATGTGCAATGTGGGTCTAGCTATAGCACGTGCTCGCTTATCAACGCGTCCAACTGAGCGTTTCCTAGTTTGGTTTATTTGGATTAAGGACGCATTAACCGTTAGGTCATAATGTACCGCTCTAACCTAGGGAGGGGGGGGGGGAGGGGCCCATGCGGTCAGAACCAGCCATGGGTAAGGGGAGGAAAGAGGGTTCTCACGTCGCGGTCGTCATAGTCTTCGTCATCGTTCGTGGGAAATTTGTTGTCATCGTCGTCAAGGGGAAAGGGGGGAAAGGGTCCCCGAATGACACAACATAGCCCTTAAAGGGAACCCCGGGCGTGATTTAATGTTCGGCGCGTTCCTTATCCTGCAGCCATAAATCATTACAACCGAATACAACTTGGCATATTTTGATAAAAAAGGACATCTGTAACCCCTATCATATCAGGTGGTCAATATGTATCAATAGAATTAATCGGACAATGCATAGTTATTTGGGTTGTTCTTTTACCCATTGGACAGATTCTAAAATTCTAGAAAATTGGATTTATTATTTGTTTTATTTTAATACAAACAATTAATGGAAAAGTGCTATAGATAGATGCCTTCATCATTACACTTTTACACAATTATGTAAAATTATAAATAGATGCGACTAAAGTTGGTTGAGAAATTTGAGTGCGCGTAAAATGAGCATGCTGGCCCCCTCTTGAATAGAATTGTATGATATGAAATGACGGAAAAAAATTAATACGTAACTACAATAAATAAGTTTGTTGATGAAGTTTAATTTAACAAAAAACTATACCCAAAAGAGATTCAAGTAAGGTTTGGATTTGGATAAACAGAGTACTGATTGTCATCCCTAATTTCCAATACCCCCTTTGGTGCCTATTTTAGTTTCAATAGTATATGTATGGTATCAAGGTTTCCCCTTAATATATATCTAAACAGTTGAATAATTTTATGGGTCCCTCTGCAAGAAGGGCCTAACTAAAAAATAACCAAGCTGAGATATAAAGGTTTTAAAGTTTTTACTGCTTCCCACACATAATACAGTTTGAATATTTGTTATGTAGGCTTGAACAGGCACATTTTATGTAATAAATGAAATAACATATTATCATCAAGTGAATTAGTATCTAGGCTTACTAGCATGTAGCCTACTCTATTGGCATACTAGCATGTAGCCTACGGCCAGCGACTATAGCCATGCAGTTGAGCAATCTGACGCGCGGAATACATGCGCGCTTCCTCTTCATCGGGCAGTGCCCGCGACCGGCGGAGCGTGACTGAACAACTACGGATGGCTTATACGATGCACGGGACATCGGTGGAGCCGTCCATAGTATTTTCGGCAAGAAGGGCCTAACTCGAGTTAGGCCCTTCTTGCAGAGGACCCATCAATTACAAAGAGGGTGAATATTGTGGCCTGGTTGAATATGCTTCTTGCCTCTGCCTCTCTCTCTGGTTGAGTGGAACACTAATAAATAAACACGACGACTGGATTTTAATCTTTGTGGTGCATTGAGTTGAACTCATTTTGCTTTTCTTTGGCCAGTATGTAATTGATTATTACTGTTACAATCATTGATCTGGTTTTATCTTGAAGTAACGAAAGAATAGGTTGTAAGTTCGTAGATCAAAGCGACTTAGGATTAATTGATAGTGTACATGGAATGCTGTAATTTACGTATTAGATAATTGTTTTAGAAGAATTGACAGCGTGGCTATAGCGTAGACTTCTTTCGCTGTCGAGGGTTGAGATTGAAGAGTTCCTCGTGTGATTAGTCGTGCTGCTCGATTAAGGCGTTTCACCTCGCCTACGTTATGTAATAATAATACATGCTTGTAAATCAGTTGTATACTGAATAAGATAGACATTTGACAAATAACAGTTCTTTAGTCAAAACTCAAAATGTTGCACAACATCAAAACTTCATTGCTCCGTTATCATTTTTTTTGGATTTCGGTATCTTTTGTGAATTGTGAAAAAAGTAATTGTGGTCGATTTTATGAAGTGGGGGAACCCCCCTCTCGACGAGAGGGCTAGGAAATAAAGTGGGGCAAATTAAAATTTAAAATTAACCGCCCTTAACATACATTTTTAACCCATTGTCCCCGACGATTATCAAAAGTCAAAAATGCAGCGAGACGAAATATTAAAAATACTAATAACAAATTTTTTTTAAAAATTGTTAAAGGCGGCGCACAATGACCTAACCGGTTGACCACCCCTAGTCGAAAATGTCGTTGGAAACTTCTTCGGTATTTTCAAAAATCTTTTCTCGTCTTAATAATTAACAATACGTTCAAGTCTGGCCGGATAGTTTACCCCCGGCATGATTAGTAATTGTAAAAAGGCAAGTAAGAGTTTTAATCCATCTCGAAAACATCCTAATAGTGTTATCCCCCCGAAGTAGAGGCAAAAGCTCTGTCTGACGCCTTCGGAGACCTAGCCCTTTTTTCGACGACCTTCCAGACGAAAAAAGACGGCCAGACAACACAAACGATGACATAGACGGGGCGACAGCGACGGAAAACCCCCTTTCCTCACCTAAACGTGGCTCCCGGGGTGGTTCTGTCAAGCATGGGTTTTAATCCCCACAAACCCCTAGGATATAGTGGGCATTATGACCAACGGTTGAAAGCCCTCCATAAAAAACATTCCAATCTAAGTTCCGTATCCTTGTCTTGTTTCGGGTGTCCACGGCTTCAGTTGAGTAGTCGCCCCCCCCAAAAAATTTTTTCCCGCGCTCGAAAACCGACGTGAAAGGTTGTTGATTTTCCGTCTAAAATTTTTTTTTAAACATTTCTAAACACAGACGTGATTTCGACTAGCTACCGTTCCATATGTAAAGAGTGGATAAAAGCAACTTTGTTGGATTTGCGACAAGCATCTTGGGGATGGGTGAAAAATAACAATCCCACACTAACTAATAAAATTCTTCCTCCTATACTTCCGACCCCCGTAAAAGAAGTGGTTTTGTCGAGAATTCAAAAAAGGCCCACACACGTCAACTCAGGGGTATCTTAACAAGAGAAAAGTTTTTCCTACTTATTTTACACTGTGTGTACCTCAAACGTTCATCATAGCTAGCCAAAATTCCCAAAATATGAAATTTGCGCACGCCATTCGATCGACTTTTCCCAAATCTTTTAAAAAAACTTTATCATATGATAACGGCCAAAAACACTTTTTTTCCATCCAATGAATCCACTTAACAAAATTTATTCGCGTCATAAATTTAGTTTTTTTATTTATTTGCATTTAAAAAAAAAAAATTTTTTTGTTTTTTACATAACTTTTCTTTTCATGTATATTACACTTGGAAATTCATTCATTCAAAGTTTTTTATGCAAAAAAAATTATTTACACCAAAAATTTATTTTTTTTTATTTACATGCAAAAAAAAAATTATTTTTTGATATTTCAACTCATCATCATTCATTTTCTTTTTAAATAAAATTTACATTTTCGAAAACTATCTAAATCATTAAACACACCATTAAAAAACCCCATTAACTCATCTCACCAACTTTCAATATCACAGGCGGCACTAAGCCCTAACCGGTTGAAGCGCCCTAGTTTCCAGTCGCCCTTTTATTCCCCTTGATTTTCTGGCCCCGGGGTGTGGTCCTGATCCCCTATGTTCGGGCCTGGAGTTCGGGGCTCAAACCTGAGTTTTGGCTGATACTTTTCTGGGGGCCGGGGCTCAAAGAAATTTTTTAAAATGGCACATGAAATTGGAGAAAATTAAAAAATGTCCCTGGGGAAAGAAAGCTTAATATAATAAAATTTTAAAAAATTTGTGATGAAAACTTTTTTGTCTATCCACCAGAAAACAAAAAATGATTTTAAGTGGGGGACAAGAATTAAAAACCTGTAGGCCCGACACCAAACCCAAATTATGACTAACGGCTATTGCGTCTTTAAAATCCAAATAAAAAAAAATCTTATTCGAACCCACAATACAAGATGAGCATTTGCCTGCACTTGGCCTGCGGACATTGCCTGGCCAACCGGGAAAAGTTTTCCAAACATGAATGGCAACCGTTTGGGAAGATTTAACCAAAAAAATCACATTCGAAAATTTTTTTTCGATTAAAGATTTATCTTTTCTATTATTAATATCTCCACGCCCATTTTCCTTATTACTTATAAAACAATCAACAAACAATCAAAAACTCAAATTTTTTTTAACACTATCACACGCGGCGAAAAATATGACCAACCGGGTTTGAAGGCCCTAGGTTCCTCGTCGTCGTACATCCACGTAACAAGGGGATAGTTATAGAAGGAAGAAAAGGGGAACGAGCGGACGGGGAACGGAAACTGGAAAGGCAATCTGGGAAAGTGATGGGTCCACTCGAAAACATCTTTTTAGAATAGTAGAAAATGTTTCCCCCCCCAAAAAAAAAGAGGAGCTCTGGCTCGTTCGTCGTTGACCTTCCCCCTTCTCTTGACGACGACGACGAAATTGAAAACAGGAACGAGACAATAACGATAAACGACCGCGATGGCCCTTCCCCCCGTTTTTCCCTCATAGAACCACCGACAAACTAAAAACGAAACACTTTGGGTTTGAATTAATTTTTTAACCATGGCATAACTAAAATTTTATCTTCTTATAAATATGAAGAAATACCTAACCGTATTTTTCGTTTTATTCTAATATTTTTAAAGGAAAAAAAACATTATATGTCAAGGCCGGCAATATGACCCTCCCGGATGAATAGCATAGTTTATACGTCTTTATAAGATATCTGGGGTTTTTTGCTATTAACAAAATCTAAATAAGATCCCCTTTTGCCACAAGTGTTTCAAATCCTTGGGGCATGCGGGTTTCCCTTTTAATTCTGTCCGAGTAAACAAAACTCCCCCAAAAATAGAGGCGAGCTCTGCTTTGTCTTCGGGGGCCACTCACCATCACTTGACGACCCCGTCGTCGGGGGCGACGACACGAAAAAACAACGATACAAAAACGACACGACCACGGGGTTAGAACCCCCCCCCACTTTTCTCCCATATAAATAAAATAAAAAAATAAAAAATTTTTTTAGAGTCTGCCCCCCCAGTTATATAAGATTTTTAGTGGGCACAAAACAAAGCGCCCCCGCCAACCCTGCAGGCCCGACCAATCGATGATGAGCGAAAACCAACCAAAAATCGTATTTTAATAGGAAAAAAAACAATCATGGTATGAACAAAGCGAACACCCGCGAATCAACGCCTGAATAACAAGGCATTCAGAACAACTCCTTGAATTTATTATGTGCTTCGTTGCTAGGGCGGGTCCAAAGTCACCGTTTTAAACTCCTAAGACAAGAACTAATGAACCTAATCCAAATCAAAAATAAAAAAATTATTACTTTAGCGGGAACGAACCCGGACCTTCCCGCTGGGGAAGCAGATACCTAACCACAAAACCAACGAGCCACTATACCCGTTGCTGAATTATGACAAAATGGGATTTTTCCCTACAAACAAGGGTTTCCCTAAAGACCTTACGGTTGACGCGCCCCTTAGAATAATAAACTCAAGAAAAAAAAAAACGCATCTAAGCCCCCCAAAAAATATTGTTTGTATATCCCTTTCAGGATGGTTTACTCATCATTTTTTACAAGAAAGAAAAACCAAGACAAAAAAACAAAAAAAAAGACATATGAAAAAAATTTAAAATTTTTATTAAACATTTAAATAATAACATTTTTCTTTTCACTACTCTCTTTACTTTTTATTTTATTTTATAAAATTCGAAAACAATATAAAAATCCAAAAAACACGAAAAAAAACTTCTAACTACAACATACAGGGGGGATAAACCGAAATGATTGAAGCACCCTTAAATAAAAAAAAATAAAAGGAGTTTTTTAGGTCATCCACTCAGTCATAATATAACTGATTTTTAGTGGAGGACATAAAAACAAAGCGACCAAACCAACCCTGTAGTTGTAGTTTTTTGTTTTTCACATCGTGTGCCTGTTTTAGACGTGACACATAGCTCCCCCAGTCGACTGTGGTTCATTCGCTTGAGATGATCTCTGAAGCCCAACAAAATTCTTATGAAGCCAAAATTCCAGGCGAAAACTGTAAGCCCAGTGTAAAGGCACTTCTGAATTTGCGTGTGAAAAGGAACGGACATTTGAATTGTCCACACACGTCTGCTCACGGATTCTCCTAACAAAAGAAGAGGTTGCTGCTAGATTTCGACACACGTGGGGCTTTGCGCTACTATTTACCTTCACAATCATTTAAAGAACTTTATCATAGAATGGGGGACTAAAAAAGCTGACATTTCTCGATAGAAGTCCGTCCCCCTCGGGCCCCGGGGAGATTTTGGGCCCCCGAGCAGGGTCTGCTAATGTACAAGGGGATTTAAGATTAAAAATCCACCCCGCAAAATCAGGTAGTAAGAAAGGGGAGATATAAAATCCCCGAAAATAGAGGCGAGCTCTAGCAATCGTGTCGGGGGCAACTCCCCCTTTCCCCTTTACGACCTCCCCGACGACGATGACAATGACCAACGAACGATGACAAAGACGATGACGACCGCGACGTGAGAAATCCCCCTTCCTTCCCCCTTTTCGTGGTGTTTGACCAGCAGGCTCCCCCCCCCTCTAGGTTAGAGTGGTGCATTTTTTAAACCCAAAAGGTTGACGGTCCTTAACCAAATAACCAAAAAAGTTGTTTAGCCAAATTTAATTAACACCAAAAGATATTTTAAAAAATCATATTTATATCGCCTTTGTTTTTATTTTTTGTAGGCCTACATTAAATTTTATTTTAATTTGGGAATCAAATTTAAAAAAAATTCACCTTCCGGTGGCGCAAAAAGACCTACCGGTTTAAGCGCCCTGTTTTCCCCACGTGTTGCAATCTTGGTAAAACGTTTGCTCCCTCACCGTCCCCCTTTTTTAAAAAAAATACAATTAAACACACTTAAATATCATGGCGGTGCCCTAGACCTAACTGTTCCCCAGTTTCTCATGTGGTCATTAAGTGTTTTAGATGGACACAGCACTGGTAATTTTGAAAAATAATTACTAACCTCTTAGTTTTGAAAAAATCCGGAGAAATAAGAAGGCCTTTGAAAAAACGCATAAAAAACTGAATGTACTCACATATACAAAACACGCATAAATTAATTCATTCGTCTGTTGCTTGGGTTCGTTATTTGTGGGGGGCATAGGGTATAAAAACATGCTTCCGGCAGCTTAGGGAAAAGAGCTAGTATGTGGGATCAATCGATTGTATTGATCCATTTGATAAACAATTTTTACGGTGGAGTCTTGATTTTTTGCAGAGACCGGCCAATTTTAAAACAAGATGCCGCCCCTTTTTGAATTTTAAAAAAGCATACTTCGTAAGTATTTGGGCCGATTTCAATTCAAAGGTACCATTCGAAAGGTAAATGATAGAAATTTAATTTTTTTTTTAAATTTTTCACGAAAATCCCATTTGTTTGAGGTTATGTTACAAAAACTTTAACTGTTTACTTTACACTTTCTCGTTATGGAACGATATTTACTAGGTAAAAAGGTTTTTACATTTTCTTAATTTGCATTTTGGTAGATTATTTTTTGTGTTTTTAATGAATCCATGCATTTAATTTTCTGACAATTATAGCCGGAGGGAATGTAAGTGAAGCGATGGCAGGGGTAGATGAATACATGCTACTACTGTGGGATCTTTATGTTTCAAATACATTTTGTTGAGCCCACAATGGTGAAACAATTAGATATTTGGTATCAATCGATTCTTTATGAACCGAACTTAAACAATTTTGTTTGGGTAAATTTTCGATTTTTTTACTGAGACCTGCCGGGCAAAACAAGATGGCCGCCGTCATTGAACATTTTAACTAAATATCTTTAAAAGTATTTCGCCGATTTCAATTTAAACGTACCGTTAAAAGATAATAAAAAGAGCTACAAATGATTACCAACAATTTTCAGAAAGTTTAATATTTTTTAGGTTATGTTTGGTTTGATTTTTTGGTAATTTTAACGATTTTTCAGAGCACAATAGGTGAAACAACTATGTATGGGTATCAATCGTTTCTTTATGAACCGTGATTTAACAATTTTGATGGGAAAAATTTCGATTTTTTACTGAGCCCTTCCCATGGCAAAAACAAGATGGCCGCCCAATGAGCCTTTTTTACTCGCATATCATGAAAAGTATATATCCGATTTTAATTCACGTATACCGTTGAAAAGGTAATTAAAAAAAAAATAAACTTTATATTTACTATTTGTTGAAACTTTAATATTTATAAGGTTATGTTAAAAAAAACTTAAGTTATTTACCACACTCGTCATCGTTATGGAACTTATGGCGCATATATTTACAGGGACCAAAACGGTTTTTGAATATTTTTGGGCTTGTTCATCCGTAGCATATCTCTTTATGTATTCAATAAGTCCTTACCTTTTATGTTCCGACAGATATATCCCGAGATAATGTATTTGAAGCGACGGCATGTGTAAAATGAATAATATATTCATCGAGAATTTTGATTTTGATGTTTGAAACACATTTCGTAGTGGCACAAAAATTTGGATGAAAGGATTATGTATCTGGTATCAATCGATTCGTATGAACCGTACTTTAACAAATTTGATGAGGTACCCGTCGCAAAAAAAAAAACAAGATGGCTGCCGAAATAAACTTTGTTATTTATATATTTTTCTAAGATAATTGACAGATTCATTTCAAAGGTACCGTTGGAAAGGTAATTAAGGAGCAAAAAAGTATAAACTTGCAATTTTCACGAAACGTTTATATTTACTGAGGTTGTCTTGTTGCTAAAACTCTATTCGTTACAGTTATGGAACAAATATAACGTATATATGTATATATTTTGTTTAACCTTGTTTTATAGTAAGCGACTATGACGCTGTTATTTGGTACCATAGAAAAAAATTAAAAAAAGTTCTTCCACCGGGGATTGAACCGGGACCATTTGGAAAGAGTATGACATTGACAGCCTAGGTCCCGAGCTCAATCGCCGGTGGAGGTATTTTTAAATTTCTGTCATAATAATACATTTTTGGTTTTTAGAGATTTTCGTAGCCGATATGTATGTCAAAATGTCATACTTTTTCCCATCTGGTCCGGGTTCAATCCCCGGTGAAAGAACTTTTATTAATTTCTGTCTATGGTCCCAAAATAACAGCGTCATAGTCGCTTACTATGAAACAAATGGTTAAACAAAATATATACATATATACGTTTATATTTTTTCCATAACTGTAACGATAGAGTGTAGTAACAAGATAACCTCAGTAAATATAAAACGTTTCGTGAAAATTGCAAGTTTATACTTTTTTGCTCCTTTTATTACCTTCCAACGGCACCTTGAAATGAATCTGTCCCCAAATTATCTTAGAAAAATATATTAGTAAACAAAGTTTATTTCGGCAGCCATCTGTTTTTGTTTTGCGGCGGGTACCTCATCAAAATTGTTAAAGTACGGTTCATAACGAGATCGATGGATACCAGATACATAAACCTTTCATCAATTATTGTGCCTCTACGAAATGTGTTCAAAACATCAAGATCAAAATTCTCGATGAATATATTATTCATTTACACATGCCCCGCTTCAAATACATTATCTCGGAATATATCTGTCGGAACATAAAAAAGGTAAGGACTTATTGAATACATAAAGAGATATGCTACGGATAAACAAGCCAAACATATTCAAAAACCGTTTTTGGTCATGTAAATATAGCGCCATAATTCCATAACGATGACGAGTGTGGTAAATAACTTAAGTTTTTGTAAAAATAACCTTAGTAAATATTAAAGTTTCAACCAAATAGTAAATACAAAAGTTTATTTCTCTTTTAATTATCTTTTCAACGGTATAAAGTGAATTAAAAATCGGATATATACTTTTAATGATATGCGAGTCAAAAAGGCTCATTGGCGGCGGCCCTCTTGTTTTTTCCATGGGAAGGGCTCAGTAAAAAAAACGAAATTTTTCCCATCAAAATTTTTAAATCATGTTCATAACGAATCGATTTATACCCCATACATAGTTGTTTCACCTATTGGGCTCTGAAAAAATCGTTAAAATTACCCCAAAAAATCAAAAACCAAACATAACCTCAAAAATATTAAACTTTCTGGAAAATTGTTGGTGTATCATTTGTAGCTCTTTTCATTATCTTTTTTTAAAGGTACGTTAAAAATGAAATCGGCGAAATACTTTTTAAAAATATTTAGTTAAAATGTTCAATGACGGCGGCCATCTTGTTTTTGCCCAGGGCAGGTCTCAGTAAAAATCGAAATTTACCCAATCAAAATTGTTTTTAAACTCGGTTCATAACGAATCGATTGATACCAAATATCTAATTGTTTCAACAATTGTGTCTCGACAAAATGTATTTGAAACATAAAGATCACACGTAGTAGCATATATTCACCTACACATGCCATCGCTTCAATTACATAAACTCAGGCTATAATTGTCAGAAAATTAAATGTATGGATTCATTAAAAACACATAGAAATAATCTACCAAAAATGCAA
Organism: Sweltsa coloradensis; assembly: GCA_024449915.1. Classification (NCBI taxonomy): domain Eukaryota; kingdom Metazoa; phylum Arthropoda; class Insecta; order Plecoptera; family Chloroperlidae; genus Sweltsa; species Sweltsa coloradensis. Next base: position 11,673 of record JAMZAV010005299.1, read on the forward strand.
GTTAAGAAATGTAAAACCTTTTACCTAGTAAATATCGTTCCATAACGAGAAAGTGTAAAGTAAACAGTTAAGTTTTTTTAACATAACCTCAAACAAATGGGATTTTTGTGAAAATTAAAAAAAAAAAATTTAAATTTCTATCATTTACCTTTCGAATGGTACCTATGAAATTGAAATCGGTCAAATACTTACGAAGATATGCTAGTTTAAAATTTGAAAGCGTCGGCCATCTTGTTTATAGCCGGTCTCTGCAAAAAAATCAAGACTCTCACCATCGAAATAGTTTATCTATGGATCAATACGAATCGATTGATACCACATACATAGCTCTTTTACCTTTTCGGCCACGGGAAATTTCCTATGCTCCCCCCACTATATAGTAGGCCTACAGGCAGGTGGACATTATTTCGGGCAAAACACGGAAATTTAATGTTTCTCAACCCCGTTGGGCCGGGGTAGAATTGGCCCAGAGCATGGCTCTGCTAATCGTAAAAGGCGATTCAAGAGAAAAAGTCCATCTCGCTAACATCAGCTAGTATGAATGGTAGTATTTAACTCCCCGAAAATAGAGGCGAGCTCTGGCAATCGTCGTCGGGGACCTTGCCCCCTTCCCTTGACGATCCCTCGACGACGATGACGACAATGACACCACGAACGATGACGAAGACAATGACGACCGCGACGTGAGAAACCCCCTTTCCTCCCCTTACCCGTGGCTGGTTCTGACCAGCATGGGCCCCTCCTCCCCCCCCCCCCCTAGTTATAGAGTGGTGCATTATGACCTAACGGTTGACGCGTCCTTAATCCAAATAAACTAAACCACATAAATATATTTTTTGTTGTCATCACTTTAGGGATAACGGCGATAAACTTTCTAAATATCTGATTCGAAATAATTTATTTAGCAAAATTTAATTTATATTAAACAGATTTCCCTTATTTATTTATTTCAATTGAAATAAATATTTTTTCTATGACTATTACCATAGATTATGAAGGCCAAGCCTTGATAATCTTTGTTTTTACTATCGTCATCATTGTCTTTACTTTTATAAACTTAGTAAACAATATAATCATCAAACACGTCACAAACTCGTTTCACAACATGGCAACATCACAGGCGGCAATATGGCCTCACCGGTTGAAGCGCCGTTGTTTCTCACGTCGTCGTCGGTATTTGTGTCTGTAGACTCTGGTATAAATCCTCTCGTGTGGTGGAGGAGCCGGGTCAGACTTGCAAGTTCTGGGCCAGGGGTAGGATCGGCCCAGAGCATGGCTCTTCTAAACGTTGAAGGCGATTTAAGTGATAAAGCCTATCTCGCTAACTTCAGCAATTTAATGATTAGCATCCTCTCCGAAACTTGAGGCGAGCTCTGGCGGTCGTCTTCGGAATCACCTCCCCATTCTCTTGACGGTCTAGGTCTGGGCTTAATATTAATAGATAGTTTAAATTTCTTATAGCTACTTATTTCAACTTGATACATACCCGCAACTGTAGGCTTACAAGCACACTGGTACTTGTCAGCGGCGCCCTATGGGCACCTAGATGATTGGTGTTGTGAAATAAAGTCTGCCCGTGGACAAATTATTTGCTCCTTCTACAACAAATTCTTATAGTGAGTGAATAACAAATCCACGATCTATTCTAGGGACTAGGTCTGAGCTTTCACGTATTCATGTAAGGAAATCATTGGGGAATCTTCAGTAATGATTTTCAGTGGCGAATATTGATCCGAGGACGTTACAAATTATAGTTAGGCTGAGTAACGCGTGTGAAAACTACAATGTTTACATTGCTTTTATTACCAAACACGATTTGTGGTGCGCGCCTACAAGTAAGTAAAACAGTTATTTCGCTCCACACTCGTGCAAGCATACTCCTACACTACATACCGTAATAATAACACCTTTAATAAAATAATAAATAAAATATATAAAATCCTTATTTTAGAGTTCACCCACTCAGTCAAATTAATTATCAGATTTTCAGTGCGGACATTACATTTCAAGCTGACCGACTGTAGGCGCCGACACCATCGTCGAGCAAACTATGGCTTGTCTTGTAAAGTGTGACCTTTTTACTAACAATTTACAACAATATGGCAAACATAAAACATACATGTGGCATTAGAAAGACGTTATCCGGGAATATTTGAAAAATACTTTTATTTTTTACGTCAGCCCAAAATAAATTAAGTTTTAAAACCATTAAAATATGTTCTATTGTAAATAATCTTATCTTAACCTTTAAAACAAAGCATAGATGCTTAGTATTAAAATATGAATTAAAAAAACAATATAGATATAGGGGAAAATGAGACCTACCCATCATATAGCTCACATTTCAGAAGATTCTTGTGGGTTGGGAAGTTAATTTTCTCATTCCAATGATATAAAAATAGCTGATTTGCAACGTGTCCTAGGTTATCTCGGACTAGGGAAACGCCAAAGTCGTTGTTAGACGAGTGAGAGAGCCATGTGTTGAGTACCCCGGGAACTATTTTGCATTTAAGTTAGATAATTATATTGTGGTATAAATAATAGTGTTTTTAATTTTTTTTGTATAAGGGCACGTCAACTGTAAGGCCATAATGCGCCACTCTAGCCTATGATAGGCTAGGGAGGCCTATAGGTGGGGAAGAAAGTAATGTTAGCGGGTACTAAACACATGGCTCACTCACTTCGTCTAACAACGACTTTGGCCCATTCCCTAGTATAATCTTTACACAAACATTTGTGGTTCACAGACCCTTGTTGAGCAGATAGGCTACACCCCAGGCTTAATGGAAGGGCCCGGTGTATGACCCCTATAACAGGTACTTCCTCCAGCGTCAATATATGAAAAATTAAAGACATTCCGTCTAGGCCCGGGGTGAATTGGCCCAGAGCATGGCTCTGCTAATCGTAAAAGCGTTTCAAGAAAAAAAGTCCACCTCGCAAACATCAGCCAATAAGGGGGGAATATATTATACTCCCCAAACTAGAGGCGAGCCCCTGGCAATCGTCCCTCGGGGACACCTCCCCCTTCCCTTGACGACCCTCCCTGACGACGGTGACAATGACACAACGAACGATTACAAAGACAATGACGACCACGACGTGAGAAATCCCCCTTCCTCCCCCTTTCCCGTGGCTGGTTTCTTTACCAGCATGGGCCCCTCTTTCCCATCCCCTAGGCTGAGTGGTGCCTAATGACCTAACGGTTGACGCGTCCTTAATCAAACTCCCCCACCCCCCCAAAACAACCCCAAAAGAGAATTTAGGCCTAGGCCCAACAGAGAAAGTGGTTTGAAAATTTTTGGTTTGAGGGGGCGTCAACCGTTTATGTTGTCGTTGTCGCCGTCTTTGTTATAAAAAAAGCTAGTCCCTATACGTCCCAATTAACTTTTTTGTTTGGATTAAGGGTGCAACAACCGCTAGGTCAAAAAGAGCCACTCTTGCCTAGAGGATATAGGGAGGAATCCCATGCTGGTGATGTTCAGAATAGCCCCCGGGTAAATGTGAAAGAAAGGGAGGGTCCCCTCGTCGTGGTCGTCATCGTCCTTTTTCTTCGTTCGTTTTGTCCTTTTCGTCGTCGTTTGGGGAAAGGGCGTCAGAGAATATGGGGGGGCCCCGACGACGACTGCCAGAGCTCTTATTCTAGTTTCGGGAACTAATATACTTCCCTTCTTACCAGCTGATGTTTGCGAGATAAAATACGTCTCTTTTCTCGCCTTTAACGATTAGTATACGAGCCTGTTCTTGGCTAAAGGTTCTAATATGCACAGCTTTAGGCAAACGGAGCGTACTCCTAGACTTCCTTGCATAGGTTAGAATTAAGTAGGCTAGTTTATGAATTATATTGTTTAAGTCAAATTACATGACAGAAGCCAAAGCCATGGATGACAAAAAACAAAAACAAAATTCTAAACATCGACTTGCCCTCATAGATACTACTGATCGCGAACTTTCACAGGCCGTGTTCTACTTAACTGATGAGTATTTTAAACATTTGCAATCTAGATTCAAATTTTTCAAATTTTTATTTCTTGTCAGCTTAAATCGCAACTGATATTGCTCATTTTGTTAGCAGTTCTAAGTTACATGGTCACGGATGTCTGTTTAAAATTTCAGCTCAATCTATTTGGCCGTTTGGCCGTATGAGCCCGGACAAACAGACAGACATTTAACAGACAATGCTCACGGCCAAGGCCCGATCGAGTATAGCGTTAGGAAAGACTTACGTTCGCTACGCTCACTCGTCTAATTAATTTAATTGAGGGGCTTCTATTATAAAGACCTGCGATTCATTGTTTAATTCTCTGTAGGCTCCATGCGAACTACGTATTGCGGTTTTGCTAAATATCACGAGGATTTTTTATTTTTTTATTTCAATATTATCCTAAAAATTTAATACAAACCACATCAATTTTCACCACATATTTATAATTGGAATGAATAAGTATAATTCACAACCATTGGTCATGTTGATAATGCGATCTTAACCGAGGCCGTCGCTAACTCACTTCGTTCTCAGGCCGTAGCCTGGCTTTGGTGACGTCACGCTAGTGGGCCGACTGTGCAGCGCGCCAGCAGCTGCCGCGTGTTGTTAGATAGGCGTGCGCTCAAAGACCCTTCCACAATTTTTGAGACTAGGATATGTGGTAGATGTATATACAGTAAGTAAATGTTTCTGCAATGAAACTAACTATATTTGAAGCAATTATTAACTGGATTGGAAATTTTTCTAAGCACTTATCTTAAAAGTTAGAAATCACAACAAAACGCATAATCCTGTTTATATTCACAGCAAACGAACTATCTCTGTGGTAATTATAATGTAATATGTATCATTATTCATGTTAATTAATATACTTTTTATATAAAAATATATAATTAAACATTTTAATAATTTCCAAGAAACTACTTGTTCCTGTTAACCTCTCCGATTTCACTGGAATAACATAATAAGTTTTGTATTTTATTACATCAACATAATATACACACGCATGTAAACATGCTTAGTATATAATATCAACATTTTTATCCGCATCATTAATACCTTTCATTTGATACCCATATTACAGTATTCATTCCTTTTATTGAACGAACTGAGTGTTATCAAATTACTGCTAATTAGACACACGCAAGGAAAACAATATAGATAAAATCTGTTCAACGTATTAAAGCACTCTGCATTTTTATTTTCTAACCCAAAACTAGCAAAAAAATACTCACATATAATTATAATAAAAATTGCTTTATTACTAATGTAATTTGATACAAACGTATTAGTTTCTGTCCTTTATTTGCGATACCTGACAAAAAAAATTTATCGAGTGTGGTCATTAATTTTTCATATAACAAAATTGTTTGGCAAAACCAATTGTTGAAAAATTACTTTACTAAAGAATAACTACACATTATAAAATAAAATAAATAAATTTTATTTAGAGTCTACCCACTCAGTTATATAACTGATTTTCACTGGGGACTTCAAACCAAAGCGACCAAGCCAACCTTGCAGGCGACGCAATCGACGAGTGAACGATAACCAACCAAAGATCGATATTTTTAATAAGAAATATAGCAATCAGCGGTATGGACAGTGCGAACACCCGCGGATCAACGCCAGAATCAACAAGGCAAATTCAGAACAACTCTGAATTTATTATGTGCTTCGTTGCTAGGACGGCTCAAAAGTCACCGTTTGCAAACTCTTAAGACAAGAACTGATGGACTGAAGTCCAAATCAGAAGTTAAAAACTTCTGACTGTAGCGGGAATCGAACCCTTGACCTTCTGCATTGGAAGCAGATACGCTAACCACAAGACTAACGAGCCACACATCGTTAATTAATTGTAGTAATAGGGGGGGTCGCAGAGCGGTAAACTTTCATTCGGCATATAAAGATATGCATAACAAACAATATCCGAAGAAGAAAAAAATCTGTAACAATTATTCCCGGGTCAAATGGCTATTTGATCGGGTAGGTGCAACGAGTCTCGTATGGTGCCTCGCTACCGAGCAACGCAGTCGGCCCACTAGCGTGACGTCACAGCACAACTCGCAGCGCAGTCTCCGGCCTGTACGTTAGCGACGGCCTCGTCTTAACCCAACGCTTCGCATCTGGGCAGCTCACGTTCTACCGCTGCCGCTTAGATGCAGCTTCACGTAAAAGTAGTGCGTTGTTTACATAGATGATTGCTTAACTAAATGGCATGACAAACAGCATCTTTTTACTAAAGAATATCATAGAAACAAATATTGCGCTAATATTACGTCTCTTAAAGCATGCAATTGCATATAAATAAAACATAATGAAAATAAATGCTAGGATCTATTTCTTTACGGAGCGCAATGAAAGTAGTGCTACGACGCAGACGCGTGGGGTTATTTCACTTCACACTTTGTTGAAATCCCAAACAAACGTATAAACGCTACACAGAGCAATGTCAGACGTGTTTGCACAATGGCTAAGATAATATTGAATCTCGTCACAAATATTAGGAGTTGCTTTGATAGAAGACGATTTATTGAAGAGCTGAGGAAAATAGAGTTGATAAGTCTATGATTGGCTTGATTTTGTTATATACTGCAGGCCTGGCCTCGACAGAATGATTGGTAGGGTCCTAGCTAAACAGCTAGGCTACAAGGAAGGCTGGCAGTTTCTGCACTAGAGTGACTTGTCTCTCGAGTCATCTACGGCTGGGTCTAGGCCTTGTATCAGTTTGAACTCTATTTAACCCTTTTCTTAACCTACCTATGGCTGGTTCTGTCCAGGACGCTAGTGGCTTCCCCTTATTCCCTGGGCTAGCGTGGAGCAATATGACCAAATAATTGACGCACTCTTGCACCAAATAGACCAAGACTATTATTATAGCAGGTCTATAATGAATTATTTGTAACTTCATGAACGATGACAAAGACCTTCCCTCCCCTTACTCGTGGCTGGTTCTGACCAGCATGGGACTTACCACCCCATATCCCCAAGGTTTTAGAGTTAAATTTTGACATAGAGGTTGACACGTCCTTCATACAATAAACTATAAACTACTTCAATCTCTGTCTTGGATTATAGGTAGGCCTAATGTGGGAGCCAGAATCACGATGTATGTATGTCTGTGTCTAGCCATAGGTCTTGGTTCAATTTTATAAACCACGCCTGAGCCCGGGTTAGAATTTGGCCCAGAGCATGTAGCATCGTAAGAGGCGAAGGAAGAGATGAAGTCCATCTCGCAAACATCAGCTAGTAAGTAGGAGAGTATCTTACTCCCCGAAACTAGAGGCGAGCTCTGGCATTCGTCTTCGAGAACCATTCCCATTTCCCTTGAGGACGTCCCCGACGATCATGACCATGACAACACCAACGATAACAAAGACGATGACGACTGCGACGTCATAACATCCAATTCCTCCCTTAAACCCGTCGCTGGTTCAGGCCAGAATGGGACTTGCTCCCCATAGCCCATAGGCTTGCGTGGGGCGTCAAGTTTGACGCATCTTTAATCCAAATAAACGAATAATAGTTTGTAAATATGTCAACCAATTTTTGTAGTGTCCAGTCTCACTACTGGTCTGTGGCTGGCTCTGGTCGGCATAGTTTTGAAATTAAAATTAAATATAACATTCGTTCTTAGAGTCTACCCACTCAGTCTCCGTACGTTTATGAATTAAGAATGCGCAAATGTGGAAGGGTAGATGAGCTAGGCCCTTTTTTTAGATCTCATTTCTTTTGAGTGTGTAAGGTTTGGCTGTATTTCTACAAGTTTTTGTTATGTGTGGGATCTCATTAATTTTTCAAGTTCCATTGCAAAATTATATGTTAAAATATAATAATTTTATCAAAGTTGATTTAATTTCTATGGTATTAGCAATAACAATATAGGATGTAAAATATCTAGACCCGGATTCATGTACATCCTGGGCATAGGTGGTATAACCATGGTATAACAACGGTATAAGGACTGGACCCCAATTCTTGAGTTCGTGGGAGATGAGTTGAAAACGCAATTTGAAAACGAAGTCGTTTTCGTTTTCGAAGGAATTGGTATTCTTGAACGGTATCGTGGAAAACGTCATGGGTTGTGAGTTGAAAGAGTATTGCTGCTATACACGTGGGGTGAGGTTCACGAAATCCAGACACTTTAAAAAGATTTGCGTATAGCAAAGAGCTCGAAAAAGTTCTATATTTATTCTAGATGGCAGTGCCTTCATAAACGCGGGCCAATCGAAAGACGAGTTGCATGAAATGATTTGATTGTTGCAATTATGTAAACAAACAGATGAGCAAGCTCATATTCGACACCTTGCTTCGACATTGTGTTTGTGTGTATTGTGTGGCAGAACAATGTTGTGCTGGCATAGGGTTGGCTAGGCTTGTCAAACATGTAATGTAAGTATGAATTTTATCTAGTCCTATAGCCTAATGGAACTTTAGACCTACACTGTTGTATTATAAATAATTTTCTACATCTGGGCCTAGGCCAGGGACGGTTTCTGATTTGTTTTATGAGAGTATAATGACAACTTTTCTCGTTTCACACATAGAAGCAAAATTTAAAATGTCCGCCATTTGTTTACGTATCGCACTTTCCCGCCTAACTCTGCTTATACCGTCAACAAGTGTCAAGTAACTATGGTTACTTGTTGATTGTATGCCTAGTGTTTAAGGCTTATTTTAAAACCTTTATTTGGAAGCCTTCCAACAAACTTTTTCAACTTTTTTTTTCAAAAGAGACTATATTACTATAACCTTAATGCCCATGTAAAATATGAACATTGTAGTCCCACCCGTGACCCGTCTGGTCAGAATCGCGGGCTGACGTATTAGATGTTAGTAGTAGTAGTAGTAGTAGTAGTAGTAGTAGTAGTAGTAGTAGTAGTAGTAGTAGTAGTAGTAGTAGTAGTAGTAGTAGTAGTAGTAGTAGTAGTAGTAGTAGCTAACATCCTTAAAGTGATTTTGAGCATGTTTCAAGCCATTTTTTCACCAAGAAGGAATGGTCGTACCCCAATCAAATTTGGCATGTGTTGTCAGGTACCTAAATCCCCTCGATTGTGATAGTTTTCAAGTTCACATCACGTTACATGACGGCTGGGTAACACCTCGAAATCACCCCAACTCTGCTTGGTGTATAAGGTGCTTGAGTGTGTAGCGCACCGCGGCTTGGCTGCGGCGCCCTAACGGGCACCTAGATTCATAAAATAAACCATAAACTTATTTCATTACCATACAATATCACAGGCGGCGCAATATGATCGAACCGGTTGAAGCACCCTAGTTTCTCACGTCGTCGTAAGAACTTTTTCACTGTTATGAGCTTAAACAAGCCATGAAACTCATGTAATAAAGTCATCATTTGGTACAAGACATTTAATTCCATTTATAAAAACTAAAGTTTATTGGTTATATCATAGAGTTTTGATGGATACCTGGACACGTGGGCATAGAAGGAAATGAACACGCTGATCGGGCTGCTAATGAAGCTTCCCAGCGTCGAGACGTTGATTTCAATCTAGTTCCCGTTCCCGTCTGGGCCCGGGGTAGAATTGGCCCCGAGCATGGTAATCGTACAAGACGATTCAAGAGATAAAGTCCACTTCGCAATCATCAGCTATAGTAGTATATTACTCCCCGAATCCAGAGACGAGCTCTGGCAATCGTCGTCGGTGCCCCTTTCCCTGGATGACCCCTCGACGACGATGATGACAATGACACAACGAACTATAACAAAGACAATGACGACTGCGACGTGAGAACCCCCCTTTCCTCCCGTTACCCGTGGCTGGTTCTGACTAGCATGCCCCCCCAACCCTACTCATATCCTCTAGGCTAGAGTGGTGCATTATGACCAAACGGTTGACGCGTCCTTAATCCAAATTAACCAATTTTTCCTGCGCACGCTTCTTAAGTTCCCTTTTGAAGGGTTTGGCGCGCCACTGCATATCATATATTGTTTCCAAATAACATTTTAAATGTATTAAGTCCTCTTCCTCCCCAATGCTCTCAGGTAAATAATTCCACTCAGATTTTGTTCACCTATCATCACCATCATTTTCTTTTCTTACATAAACTTTTAAAACAAAACATTTATCAAACAAACAATAAAATCATTTAATTCATTTCAATATCACAGGGGGCGCAATATATGACCAAAGGAAGAAGCGCCCTAGTTTCTCACGTCGTCGTAGTTGAATGCCCAAGATGTTTCATCTCCATGTTAAAAATGATATATCCCCACTCTTACCCCCACTCCAAGATCCCCTTCCGTCTCGGTCCCCGCTTCCAAGCTGCTGGTAGTTCCTATTCCAGGCGGCAGATGGCGCTGCGGTATATTTTTGACGTGAAGTTGTCGCGCGGCTCACGCTCCGATGTTCGAATAGGGAACTACGTCTCTCTCTCTTTATCTATCGCTCTGTCTCAGCCACGGGTCTCTGCTATCTTCGTCGAAAAACAATGGAGTCGGGAGGGAGGGGAACCGGTTTTCTTAGCGCTCTCACAGTCACCCCACCCCAAGGTTGTTTCCCAACACCAGATAAGATAATGAAAGTGCTCGTTCTGGATTTGTTGAATGAGTTTTTATTTTTCTACGATTTTACCACCAGTGCATTCGATACGATTCATTTTAAAACTTGTAAAGAGCACCTTCACACCATCATACCAAATCATACTTTGGCATTTCGATTTTCGAAGGTGTGCTCGTATTTTCATTTATGTCACGTACAAAATCAGCACAATAAAGAAAGCGCAATAAAAAAATTAAATAAATGCCTGAAAATATGATTGAATTCTCGGTCGCAATCGAGATTCGAGAGTCTCTTCTTCAAACCCCAATCGAGTAAAGCCTCGACGAACTGTCAAACAGTGATGCCTACTTTTCGAATTCGAAAACTTCGTCGAGGCCTTCAGGATCGTTTTGAGAAAATTCTAGATGTTTCATGACACAATATGAGAGGCCCATAGAACGATTTGTCCATCTTTCATGGTCATGCCAATGTATCCAATGTCTAACAAACGTCTTATGAAAATAAGACAATAAACAGGGTGGGAGGAAGTGTCCAGTTAAATTTAACCTTTAGTCAGTTAGCCTCCAAATAAAATAATTTCAAAGCTTCTGATACGTGGTCGGTGGTTGCCATAGATAATGATAATTGATAAAACTTACCTAGCAGTTCAATTCACTTGCCTCTTTAACTGGACATTGAAATACCGGGCAAGGATATACAAACGATAATCTCATTCTTATAAATGAACCTTATATGTGAGAAATGAATCAATTGTTTTTATTTATAATTCATCAATAACCTCCTCAGACCCAGAGGTTGATCTAGAGATGCGAGAGACACTAAATAGGGCATTAGAAAATAATTAAATGGTTGATCTAGAGATGCGAGCCAGGCACTACATTAGCTAATTTTGTTGCCAACAGATGGTAACTATAGTTACAAATTGTCCAACTTACAAAAAAAACTAAAACTGAAGCTGTTATCTTCACCTATTTTTATGTTATTGTATTCAAGATGGCCGTGGAATGGTAATTATGCTGTAATTAATTCTAGTTATCCGTGTGCTAGTAGATGCAAGTAGTTTCTCCGCTACATTTATATAATAATTATTAAAAGCTTCTGCAACTTCTCGTTCTTTCATTATTTCCTGACTGCCCATTTTAAGCGTTATCTTTTGATTATCCGCTTTAACTGTTTTCCCATTAAGATGATTAACTAAGTTCCAAGTGGTTTTTACTTTGTTTGTTGAATGTTTATCAGGGTATTGTTGAATTTTAATTTAGCATTTCTAATGATTTTTCAAAGGTCTTTCTTGAAATTGCTGAAGTAGGTGCTTAAAGAGGTGTCTCTATTAATTATGGTGTTATCATTGATAATATCTTCTTCAGACTGTTCATCTTCAATGTCTGTTTTTTCAGGTTCCTTGCTGTTTGCCGAGTCATCGTCAAGCTTACTTCCTTCATCGCTGGACTGCTCCTCATCGCTCGGGCGGGCTTTGTCTTCGACAGACGGTTCTTCTTCAATAGAGTCTTCACTTGAGCCACTTTCCGAGCCGCTGGTTGAACTCTTGCTGGAGCTGCTGGTTGAGTTGCAGCTCGAGTCAGCGGTTGAGCTATCGGTATCGCTTTCACTTGAGCTTGTCGATGGCTCCTGGAGGTCAGTGACTGCAGTTTTTCTGAGCGGCATTGGCATCATTGCCTGACCGCCACCCAGTCCTCCATTTTCGCATTCCGGAACAGGGCCTATAATTTTTCTGGGCCGACCACGTGGTCTCTTTACTTTATTTTCAACCACTGTCTGGGGGTTTTGACGTTCAGTTTCCTAGGACGTCCCCTCCGCCTTTCAGATGCGATGACCTCATCAGCCTGACGTAGCGGTTCTTCCTCCGGTTTATTCTCGATCCGTGGCCTACCTCTTGGTCGTTTTGTGGTTGTAGTATCCGCGGCACCTTGGTTATTTGCCACTTGCGTTTCCACGTTCTTTGACCGTCCTCTGGTTTTGGGAACATTAACCTCCCCTTAACACGGTTTTATTCTATTCGCGTGTACAACCGTTTCTTTTCCTTTATTGAGCTTCAACTTGTAGTTTTCTTCGCTGATCTTTTCTAAAATCTCATACGGGCCATTCCAACGATAGGACAGTTTATTACATACTCCAGGCTTGACTGCGGTGTTACGCAGATACACGAAATCCCCTACGCCATACGATTGAGGCTTTGCTTTGCGATCATAATACTTTTTCCGCGTTTCGCGTGCCTTTTTGTTGTTCTGTCTGACCAATTCGTATGCGTCGTTTAGTCGGTCAGCGAGCGCTTGCTGCTGCGGGGATTCATGTCCTACTAGCTTAGGATCTATATTATCATTGAAAGGCAATGCCATTTCCGCTCCGTGAAGTAGATAGTAAGGAGAGAAACCGGTTACGTCGTTTTTCGAGCTCCTATAGGCCATCATAGCGAAGGGTACGAATCTATCCCATGTTTTCTGGTCTTTTACAGCGTACTGGGCTATCATGTCTCCTATAGTAGCATGTAATCTCTCTAAACAACCATTTGATTCGGGATGGAAGGCTGTTGTTTGTATGGTCCTAATGCCCAGTAACCAGCAGGTTGCTTTCATTAGGGCTGACACAAACTGTTGGCCTTGATCTGTTAACAACTGACAGGGTGTCCCATGCCGCGTAATGATATTCTCCACAAACGCACGTGCTATCGTTTCCGCGGTCTGGTCTTTTATAGGAATAGCCTCGCAGTATCTTGTGTGATGATCTATGAACGTGAGCATGTACTTATTTCCAAGGTAAGTCTCAGGTAGGGGTCCGACGATATCAAGGGCCACCATATCCCAAGGTCTGCTTGTTTCCTCGTGCATACCTAGCGGTATAGCCTTCCGTTTGCCCGGTTTACGTCGCGCACATGCATCGCATTCCTGTACATACTTCTCCACGTCCTTCCTGAGAGTTTTCCAGTAGTACCGTGCTTTTATTATATTTGTGGTACGTCGAATACCCTGGTGCATACTGAACACCGTGTCGTAATGGTTAGAGATTATCCTTTGAACGAGGGCTACCGGTACAACAAGTCGCCAGATATCGCCATTGACATTAAAGAGTAGGCCTTCCTGATCGAGTTGGAACTGTTCCTCAAATTCTGGTTCGTTTAGCTTCTTGACGACATTTTGGCAAAATTCGTCGGCTTGCTGTTTCTCCAGAATAAGATCCCTACTTTTAATTGGCAGATATTCACGCTTGCCTATGGTAAAGGACTGCGCTCACTGGTCACATAGCTGCTTCGCAGCAATGCTTCCAAATGAGGTCCCTATTTGGGGCCTGGTAGGATGTCGTGCTTGCATTTTGTATTTACTGCGTTAACTTGTCGCGACAGCGCGTCAGCATTTGTGTTACTTTCACCCTGTTTATATATCACCTCGTATTGAAATTCAGATAATCGGACCATCCAGCGAGTCATTCGGGAGGATTTTGGCTCTTTTAATTTGAGCATCCATTTTAATAGAGCGTGATCGGTATATATGACGAAGGGCCTGCCAATATATAGCATCGGAAGTATGCACACGACCATACTACCGCGAGTAATTCACGATCGGGTTCGTTCAGTAGTTACGCTCCGCGCTATTAAGCTGGCGTGAGGCGTACGCGATTGGTCGTACTTTCGCCATTAAATTTTCTGCGAAAGTACTGCTCCTAATTGCCACTCCGCTCGCATCGGTTGTCAGTATGAATGGTTCGGAAAACACTGGGTATCGCAGAATATTGTTACCACACAACTCTCGCTTTAGTGCCTCAAAAGCGCTTTGCTGCCTCGGCCCCCAAACAAATGGCACATCTTGTTTAGTTTAGCTCAGTCAGCGGTTTTTGCTTTGTCTGCAAATTCTGGATTTAGCGTCTGTAGTACAAAGTTAGGGCCCAATTAGGTTCGTATCTCCTTGACCGTCTCTGGCCGCTTGTACTCCCTGATGGCTTTGGTCAGCCTGGGATCGGGAAGGACACCTTCGCTTGAGACAATGTGCCCTAGATAGTTCACTTGGCTCTGCGCGAATACACATTTGTCTAGCTGGATGTATAAATTAGCTTCACTGAGCCTCTGTAATACCCTAGCTAGCGCTTCCATGTGTTCCTCATGTGTGGCACTGTACAGGATTATATTATCCATGTACACCATGCACTCAATGCCCTTTAAACCAGCTAACACACAGTCCATCAGACGCTGAAATGTGGCAGGAGCTCCAGACAGTCCCATGGCCATTCTGCGGTACTGGAAATGCCCCATGAATGGTAAGGAAAATCCGGTTTTTTCCTTATCTTTTTCATCTTTCTGGCATTGATAGTAACTAGACCTTAAATCGAGCGTGGTAAAGAATTAAGAGTTTCCCAGACTGTCCAGAGTCTCAGTCGCACCACCCTTGGTTACCTGGTTTAATGCCCTGATGTCTGTAACTAGTCGGTACTTGGTCTTACCATCCTCTCCGGCCATTTTCTTGGGCACCATTATCACTGGCGCGTTCCACGGCGAAGTGCTGGGTTCAATGATACCTTTCCTTAGCAAATCTCTAGCATGCTCCTCCGCGACCTCTTTTAGTGCCTGTGGCATTCTGTAGGGAGGCTTGTGTATCGCTTTCGCGCTCCCTGTATCGATTTTATGTTTTACCATGCTCGTACAACCTGACGCATCTTCGGAATCAATAAACAATTCCGTGTACTGGCCTAGTACACTTCCCATCTTGGCCCTATTGTTGGGCCCTAAGTGGGTCAACTTCTCCTCTAGAAGAGCGTTCACTTTTGCTAACTACTGCTGTTTATTATTCACCATGGCTTTTCCCTTTTTCCCTCCGGGGATTACCCGCACGCACCCCGTTTTCGGTTGTCGAGCACACGCGGAACTATTTTCCTCCGCGTCACCTAGTAGGATATTCTTTTGAATATGAATTGCGTTTGATCCTACATTCATGACCTTGAGAGGAACAAGATTGCTGGTGATTTTGGCAGCAACTCTGGCTACCAGTATCCCATGTAGTTGTACCTTCGTAGGTTCGACAACTACTTCGGTAGGCAATTCGTTACCTCTCGGTTTTAGTCTTAGTCTACCGTAACTATCACTTCGCTGCGCGGCGGCAGCCAAGTAGACTCTTGCGCATATACTTACCAGCTAGTAGTATCGCGTTTACAGACTGCGCAATGCTATCTTGTCTATGTGCCTGTCCTAAGTGTTCCATAGGTGCCATCGCACTCTTCGGGTTCGGCGAGACCTGGGTGACCGGGTTTACTACTCCCTTCCCCCCATTAGGCGATTCCTGACAGGCCGGGTTAGTAACTCCCTTCCCATCAGTTACGACTCTTGTAGAACAAGATGTGCATTTAACACATTGCTGCGCATCTGCAGTTGTGCTGGTAAACGGTATTTGGCGATTACCTATGTAAAGTTGTTGCGCTGCAAAATCGAGTAAAACTTTTTTTCGCGTAAGAAAATCTACTCCGATTATGCCGTCATACGGTAGGTCTAGTTCAGCTACACGAAATTGGTGGTTGTAACTCACACCATGTAGGTTGAACGTAACAGATTGCAGCCCTACTATGTTTAGTGCATTGCCTGTTACGCCCCTAGCCTTTAATCGATTAGTCTGTAGTGTAGCTTTGCTAACTCCTGGTTGCAGTAAAGAGATTGTAGCACCTGTGTCTACTAAAAGCTGTCTTGCCTGTCCCTCTATACAAACCTCTATGAGGACTTCAATGTCCTCTGTTACGGGAGTAGCTACACTAGGTACGACTAATGATCTAGATAGTCCCTGTTCGACGACGGGGCTTGCGTCGAACTGTTGGCGTTTGGGGAAGGTTTTGGTTTTCCCTGACGTCGCCTGGGCTTACATTGAGCAGCCAAATGCCCAGATTTCTTACATTTGGTACAGGTCGGGGTTTCTGTAGGCGTATCGCGAGATTTAGAACCACTCGCGACCTGCTGCCGTGACTTGTACGGCTGCTTTCCGCCATATCGACTACAGTTCCGTTTGTAATGGCCGAGTAGCCCACAACCATAGCAGTGGAATTCCGTAGCATCTACCGCAAAAACTGTACCCCCTGGCTTGCTCTGTCGGTCAATCGCGCTGACTGTGACCGCGTGATTGAGTGCCTCTGCAAACGAGGTAGGCATTCTTTATCGAACCTGTACCCCCACGTTGCCGTGGAGCCCACTCGTATACACAGCGATAAGCCTCCGCTCAGCCTCCTCATGGATGTATCTTTTGTGCTTGCGGGTCAGCGGACCCTCCTAATTGTTCCTAGGTTTAAGTTTTTTGAAGCGATCAGCGAAGGCTTCGACTGATTCAGATCTTCCTTGGCTAGCGGTTTGTAATTGCGCGTAGTAGAACTAAGAACTACATGGAGGTTATGGACGGTGATCGGAGAGAATCACTGCTGCTCAGAAAGGCTGCAGCTGCCCCCTCCAATTTCAGACTAATAATTTTTATTTTGTAACTATCCGCCCAACACCCGAGTTCTGCAGCTTGGTCAACATGGGTAAAAAATTCCTCAATAGGTATATCTGAGACTTCCCCCCTCCATGGTTTGATCAAGTTCCCTGGGCTAAGATCTTTAGGCCTAGGGACTGCCCCCAAGTTTCCCCCATTTGTTGAAACCGCTTGAGTAACTTCTTGTTTAATAGTAGCATTCTCTGTTTTTAAAATTAATTAGGTCAGCTTTAAGAGCATTGAACTGTTGCAACAGGTTATTAAATGCTTCCAGTGTGACTGCCATGTGGTCGGTTAAAGAATGCTATTTTAAAGTCAAAATTACTCAATTTCAACAGGGTAAAACTCTAGGTATGTGAACTCATTGTATTACTACACATGCAATGTAATTACAATGGTTTGACTCACCTATGGTCTTGATGTTAATGCACTCGTTTTTCAACTACCCAATACAAAACTATCAAGCAATTAGTTTCCACCCGGGTTCTTTTATTTTACAAATAAAAACTCCACTATGCTGCCACCAGTTGTTGTGTCGCGAATTCACTTAATCGATTTGTAGATCAAAAATCAATCAAATCAACCAATTGATTTCTAACACCTTTTGTGGAAACTTCTTGCCTGACTGTAATGTAGAAGGAGTTGAATGGAAATGAGGGTTACTTTAGAATCATGTAAACTGATTCTCAATAAACAGTTTTTATTAATAAATAACTAAGTTACTTACAAAACACAAGCCCTAACATTTCCAGCTCCTGCTTATCACCTCTGTACTCGATGGAATTCAGATTAAGAGTTCAGATTAAGAGAGAGATCAAGATGGTTTACTAATGAGGGGAAGTGATGAGGTGTTATTCTCCTGCTCTCTTCTATATATGGTCATTTCCTTGCATCAATGGCTGGGATTGGTTATTGCCATCACTACTGTCTATAGTGGTGACCTGGACTGGAGGCTAATGCATTAAATTGGCACCTCTAGCCTCGTCTGTTTGTCATCAGACTGCTGACTAAGGGCTTCTCAAGATAACAGAGCTGTGAGCTTCACTGAGATGCACACTCTTTTAGACTACGTACATTTTAACATAAGAAATGCTTTTGTCCTTGGACAGGTACTATATTTTGTATTTTATAGGCCTTGCCAAAACCAATACATATTGATGCTGAACATATACAGTAAATCCCATAACTGATAAATGATTAGGCCACTGTATTGAGTGCTAATCAATACGTGTTCTATAATCAATCAATCGATTATCGATTTTAATCAATCAATCGGATTATTGATTATTGGTGGAAATCAATCAATCGATTATTGATTGATTCCGACCACATCACATTATTATTATTATTATTATTATTATTTATTATTATTATTATTATTATTATTATTATTATTATTATAATTATATTATTATTATAATTATTATTATTATTATAATTATTATTATTATTATAATTATTATTATTATTATTAATATTGACCCGTGCGCTAAACTTCGGACGGTGCAGACGTGTATCGAGCTCCGCTGCGCTGAGCCATATTTGTCATGTCGTTTGTGTGCGCGCTAGAAGAGTGCCAGGGAAAGTTACCAAGTGATGGTGACTACGTTGATTGTTTTAACTGTGATCAAAAGTACCACTACGATTGTGCGGGCATAAGTCAAGCTACATATAAAGCGAAAGGAAAGAAGAGCAAGCAAGAGTGGCGGTGTCGTGATTGCCGCGCAACTAAGCCTGTGGACACTTCTTCGAATGTGACTAGTGGTGAAGGTGAGTTAGCCAAGAGTTTTTCCGAGTTTCGTACCGAGTTTCACGACTCCTTCAACGCATTGCGGGAAGAGATACAAGGTATCAAAGACGAACTGGCGTGTGAACTTAGGGAACTTAAATCGGCTGTTGTCACGTTAAAAAAGCAAAACAGTGAAAAAGATCGTGTTATTGAGGCGTTGACGGCACATGTTCATTCGCTTGATCAATATAGCAGGAATAAAAACTTTGAGTTGGAAAACGTTGAAGAAATCGATGAGAAGGTGGTCGAAAATATTGTTCTTAATTTAGCTGGGAAATTAGGCATTGAACTGGTAGCAGACGATATCGAGGCAGCTCATCGGTTGCCTACAAGGAACAAGGCTCGACCTCCGCGGATTATCGTTCAGCTTGCAAGTCGCAAGAAGCGAGATCAATTCATTGATAAGCGACGCACAGAGTTTACAAGCAATTCACTCACCGGTGGAAGTGGGAAGGCTGGTAAACAACGTGTTTACATTAATGAAAACTTGACCCCGTTTTACAGGGAACTTCTCTGGAGAGCGAAAACACGTGCTAAGGAGGTGGGTTTTAAATACGTGTGGTATAGCCGGGGTAAGATTCTTGTAAGACGGGACGAGAGTGCAAAGCAAGTTATAACAATAGATAATTTTGCTGATCTAGATAAGCTGTCTGTCAGTGAGACCAAGGGTTGACTCTCTAGTTTGCTCTGTGTGTTGGTCTACATGTAAAGTTTGTCTTGATACAGAGATAAACTTTATTGAATGGACTTTTGGAAGCAAAGAGAAAGAGATAAAATTAACGCTGATGTAACGAATGATATTGATTCATGGTGTGAAGAGTATTGTAGTGGCCTTACAATAATACATTTAAATATAAGATCAATTAATAAACATTGGGACCAAGTGCTTGTTACGTTGCATTCATGTTTTAATTTTAAGCGAAGTAAATCTTCAAGAAGAGAGCAATTGTTTTGAAATTGATGGCTATAATCGTTATTATAAACTAAGGGAAGGGAGAAGAGGTGGGGGGTTGGTGATATTTGTTTCAAATGTTATTAAATTTGAATGTTATAATACATCATTTGTGAACTTTGAAGGACTATCTGGCAAATTAATTTTAGAAATAAAGTTGAAATAGCTTTGCTGTGCATCTATAGGCCCCCCAATAATGCATCCATATATGATTTTATTGAGGAAATCGGAAATTATTGGGAGAAGGTTGGCGATAAATACGCAGTGTCTATTGGTGATGTCAATTTTGACATTCTCAAGCAACGTGATAACGTAGTTCAATTATATGAGGCGGGTCTTGCTGCAAAGGGATTCATTCCTTGTATTACAGTTCCTACGCGGGAGGAAATCGTTAATGGTAGGTTAAGCAGTACGTGTATTGACCATGTTTATTTACGAGGTATCGAGGCTAACATACGTACGGCCGTTTATACGTCAAAAGTCAGTGACCATTACATGATAATCGCATCAATACGTGTAGGAGAACAAGGTGATGATTCCAAAGAAACAATAACAATAAAAAAATGTTTGAATGAAAATATACTGCTAACTCAATTAAAATCTGTACAGTGGCAAGAAGTAATATCGAGTAATAATTGTTGTCAGTTGTACGATGCTATATATATAATGAATTCAAAACGGCATATGAGAAGGCGACTTATCATAAAAATAATAAAGTTAAATGTCGAAATAATAAGAAGTGGGTAAGCAATGAACTTTTAGAGTTAACAAAGGAAAGAGACAAATTGTTTCGAAAGTGGAAAAACTGTAATGAATTAAATGTCTTAAAAGATATTTATAGACATGAGTATAATTGTTTCAGGAATAAAGTAAACAAGAAAATACATGTTGCAAAAATCCAATACTATAAAAATTTAATCAACGAAAATAAACATAATATCAAAGACACGTGGCAGTCAATTAATGAAATAATAGGTAAGCGGAAAAAAGAGTCTGTGGATGTAGTTATTAGCCGATTCCTGGGGAAGACAGAGAGTGAAACTGTTATCGCAAATAAATTTGCAAAATCGTTTATTGATGAGGTTGATAAGAATATACACAACTGTGAAGTGCAGTGTGTACGTAACGAGTTTGGAAACGATGATAGGTACAATCACCAACCCCAATCTATGTACATACCTCCAATCGATGAAGTAGCGGTTAAAGAAATTATCAACAACATGAGTACAAATAAGCAAGCAGGCATTGACGGTATACGAGTTAAAGACCTGAAAAATATTTCTAATAAGATAAGCCCGGTAATTGCGCGTTTAATTAACTTGTCTCTAACCGAGGGGGTGGAGCCGGAAAAACAGAAGACCGCCATCGTTAGACCCATTTATAAAAAGGGAAATCACCTTGAATACTCTAACTATAGGCCAATTGCCATTTTGCCAAGTATTGAAAAGATAATGGAAAGATATGTTGCCAATTGTTTAGTAAAATATTTAGAAAAGTTTAATATTATCAATAAAAATCAATACGGATTTCAAAAGGGGAAAAGTACTTCAGATTTGCTTGTAAAATTTGCTGATTTAGTCAACTCTAAGCTTAACAAAAACTATCACATTTTATGTATGTTTATTGACTTCACTAAAGCTTTCGATACGCTGAATCACAAAAAAATGTTGGTTGCTTTAGAACGAATTGGCGTTAGAGGCCCTCTTTTGGCATGGTTTAAAAATTATTTTTCAAATAGAAAAATTATTGTGCGAGTAGGAGAGTGTGAGAGTGAAGCCAGAGTATGCTCAACAGGTGTACCGCAGGGATCTATTTTAGGGCCGGTTCTGTATTTAAAATAAGTTAACTGTATGGCACATTACATAAGTAAATGTTTTTCTTTTTTTCTTTGCTGATGACTCAGCATTGGTAGCAATTTACAAAAACATAAAAGTTGCTGAAATATTTTTACAGGAAGATTTTATTAAAATGTTAAGATGGACACACGATGAAGGCCTTATCATTAACTCAGCTAAAACAAAGATTGTGCATATTTCTTCACCTCACAATGCCGACCATAATGCTAATATAAATATTATAACTCATTCCTTTGATTGTTTGCATGATTCTGTTCATCATATGGATGGTATTATCATAAACTGTAATTGTGTTAATAAAATAGAATCTGTTTACAGTCATGAATATTTGGGGGTGGTGATAGACCAAAATTTTAGTTGGGATGTTCATATAGAAGTAGTGAGTAGACGGCTTAGATCATGTGTTCATCAGATTTATAAACTAAAGTATGTACTTCCTTATACTCTACTCCGAACCGTATACATAGCACTTGCTGAGTCAGTCATATCATATGCCCTGCTTGCATGGGGCAATGCATCATTTTCAAATTTAAAATATATTATTTCACTGCAAAATAGAATGGTTTGTTTAATATCCCCTTATAAGAAAAATGGTACATGTATCACAACTTATGATTTATATAAATATTGTAATGTTTTACCTGTAAAGGTACTGTTCACATACAAATTATTAGATACATTTTATTATAATAATTCGTTTAAAACTATTGTTAGTCATAATGCAATTACTCGCGCCAGGGAGGCAGAGTATTTGAAAATACCAACTTACAACAATAAGTATGGGAAAAGAGCTTTGCAATACAGTGTACCTTTTACTTTTAATAAAATTCCCAAATATTTACGAAGTATAGATCAAATAAGTAGGGTAAAGAATGAGTTAAAAGTGTTTTTGTTATATGAAACAGACATTGCATGTAAGTGGGATGCGTAGTATTTTTAAGTTTCATTTTCAGTGTATTATTATTTGTTCAAGTTTTCTTTTTTTTTTTTTGGTTCGAGGTATTTTGTTGTTTTTCCCTTGTACTTATATCAATATTATAAAGTCTGGAGTCTGGGTTATTTTTATTAATTGTCAATGTTTTTTATCCCCACAGCTAAGCCGCTTGTGTGGCTTGTGGGACTCGTTTCCATACTGAACTAATCATGTATTTAAATATGTACTTCAAAAAAAAAAAAAAAAAAAAAAAATTATTATTATTATTATCATTATTATTATTTTCAAAAAAAAAAAAGATCCCTGTGAAGATACAGTTTCAGGTCAAGAAACCTGACCATCTTAGTTCGATGACTACATCAAACTATGTTCAGAACCTCAAGCTGATCTTCTAATCATGATTATTGTAATTATTTATTTATTTTATTATTATTCAATGATCATCACATTATGTTCACAATCATTAGGAATATCACAACGAGCATAGCCCTTAAACACAGAATTGTGTGTGATATCCCTGAATAGTAAATGTAATAAAATTGATATTAAAGTAAATATTAAAGTAGGTAATTAAAATTAACATTTATGTAGCAAGTTTAAACAAAAATAGATAATCAAAAACTATATCAAGACTCGATTAATCAAAATAGTAGGCCACGATAGACCCACAATACAAACATTCAAACAACTAACATTATAAGCCTATAACTTATAACATTACGTACATCAAAATAAAAAGTTCACAATTATAAAAACATACAGCATTTGAATTAAAAAGAATAATGATAGAATTGTACAAATCTCTTTTAGAAAATAATAATATTATTTGAAAGTGAAGTGTGAACTTTATTTACTTTAATTTTTTGATTCCCTAAGAAGTTTCTTGAAATCCAGTGCCTTCATGTTGAGAGCCTTCAGATCCAGAGGAAGTTCCCTCCACAGTCTTGTCGCACGAGGATAAAATGACAGCCTGTAAGCTTCAGTTCTTGCAAAAGGAGCATCAATTGCCACCATCTCACCTCGAAGTCTTGACCTGTTTCTACTTTGGAGAATATGCTTAGTGTCGAGATCAACATCGCCCACTAAGCACTTTCTCAGAAACAGTACATCCAATTCTTCTAGGTGATCTTCAATAGATGGTAGCTTGCAAGCGGATCTTCTACTTGAAGAATCGAGGCCAGAGTGGTTAGTTTTAGCCAGAATCATTTTGTGGCACGGTTTTGAATTGCCTCAAAGGATGAGATGTTCTGTCTGTAGGTAGGGTGCCATGCGGGAATACCATACAACAGGGAAGACCTGACTAATGCAATGTACACTTTTCTACGTACTTCAAACTTGACACCATTTAAATTTCTTGAAATGAAACCAAGGAGCTTAGAACACTTATCTCTGGTAACTTGCACATGATAGTTCCATTTTAAGTCTGGTGTTATGTTCAAGCCTAGAAGCTTTAAATTTTGACATGCCTTAAGAGACTGGCCGCATAAGGTGTAGTGTCCATCAATAGAACGTTTAGTACGAGTTATTCTCAAAAGATGACTCTTCTTTCCATTCAAAGACATTTCATTCTCCTGAGACCATTCAACAATTCTATCTAAATCCATCTGAAGCACCATTACATCATTTACATTGACTATGGGACGATACAAAGTACAATCATCTGCATATTGTGTCAAGCTGGAAGAAACACAATTTGGCAGATCAAGCATAAATATAATGAACAACAATGGCCCAAGTACAGATCCCTGAGGTACACCAGAGGTTATGTCACTAAAGGAAGAGATTGAACCATTAAAAACAACAGCTTGAGTTCGATTCGAAAGAAAGCTAGTTATCCATTTGTGTAATGATCCTTCTATTTTGTAGCCAAGAAGCTTGTCCAGAAGCCTTTTGTGGGGAACTTGATCAAAAGCTTTCATCCAATCCAATGCAATTACATCCACTTGCTTAGCAATACCACTATCTAAGGTATACTGCCAATCATCAAGAACCTTTGTAAGCATAGAAACGCATGAACGTTTTGGAAGGAACCCATGTTGTTTATCGTGAACTAAGTTGTTATCCTTCAAGTGGTCCAACAATGCTTTCGAAACCAGCCTCTCCATTACCTTACAGATTACTGAGGTAATGGAAATTGGTCGGTAGTTCCTTACATCATGCTTATCTCCTGACTTAAAAACAGGAACAACATTTGCAGTTTTCCACTGATAAGGAACATCACCAGCATGTAAAGAAATATTAAATATAGAGCTGAGAGAAGGAGCAAGAGAGTTTGCACACTTTTGCAAAACCCGTGTTGGGATATTGTCGCGCCCTGTAGCAGAATTAGGCTTTAGTTTATTAAGGCACCTCCTTACATCATTAACACCAATTGCAAACGAAGAAAGCGGCTGGAAGTCGTAGGAATCAAAACATGTATCTAAAGGAGCAGGAGTATTTCTTGGAATAGTTAAATTAGATTTGAAGTTAATGTTAAATTCATCTGCAATAATAGCTGGGTCATTAATAAAATTGCCATCTTTTATAAAGTGAAGTGGAGAAGAAGATTTGTTTTTGCTATGAATATATTGCCATAGATCTTTAGAGTTGTGACTAGATCCAAGCTTCCACATATAGTCCTCATGAGCTTTCCTGACCTTGATGCGAACAGCATTGCGCACCCGTCTGTACGTCTCCCAATTGGCATCAGTTGGTGATTTCTTCCACGCCTTGTGACATAAGTCTCTTTTTCTTAAACCCTTTACTAACTCAGTTGATATCCACGGAGCTCTTTTCTTACCGTTTATCCTCAACTTCGGGATGCACTTGTCAACACAATTCCAAAATACCCGCACCCAATTGTCATAGCATTCTTGAATATTATTGCTAGGGAAGACAGTAGGCAGATCTTGAGAAAAGAGTTGACTTAACAAATCCCAGTTAGCATTGCTAAAACTGTAAACCGTTTTTCGCAATTTTTTAGAGTTCTTGCCACAAATATTAAGTGTAGCAAGTACAGCCTCATGGTCACTTACTCCTGGAATTACTTCGGTGGATTCAACAATAGTAACGTCACTGCACAGAAAAAGGTCCAAAATCGATCTGGATGCTCCACAAATTCTCGTTGCTTGTAATACTAGCTGGCTTAGAAATGTGCATTGAAATGCTAGCAAAAAGTCATTAGCAATCTGATTATTTGGTATTGGCGCTACATTTGCGTCCCAAGTAATGTCAAGATTGAAATCTCCAAAAAGCAAGACAGCCTTATACGATGCTTGTACATTTGCACCTTCAAAAGTGAGTCATGAAACTTGGCGTTCTGCTCTTGAGTAGAATTTGGAGCTCTGTATCCTGAACCAACTAGAAATTTCTCTTTATTTATGGTTATTTCCAGCCAAATTATTTCACATGCAGTTTCTAGCTCCAGGCATCTTGTAGGATTGAAATCAGGTTTAACAGCTAGGAGGACACCACCACCACGCCCACCAATTCTATCATTCCTAAAGATGCTATAACCAGGAGGAAATATTTCACCATCAGAAACAGAGGAATCCAACCAAGTCTCACAAACACACACAACATGTGCATCCCCTGCCACCAGCCAGGCGAGTATATCAGGCTTTCGTTTTAAACAGTTCAGGCTACGAGCATTAAATGAGAGAATCTTTATCTTAGAAGAAACTTGACATGTAGGCCTATTGCTTGCAATCGAATCACCCAAATAATCGCTCTTGTCAAATAAAGAATTAGAGAACTGCGGAAGAGAACACTGCCAGCATATCCAATCCTTGTGATTCAAAATGTAATCCCTTATTTGGTTAGATTTCATCTTTAAGCAAGTTTTGTGAAAATATTTGCCACAACCAGAGCAATCTAAAAATACCTGATTCCTTCTACCTGGCAATTCACACATGCCACAAACTCTTGGAGGACCAGGATTAACCTGGATATCACCAGCAAGAAGTATTATACACATCAGCATTCTAACAACCTTTGTATATCCCACTCTCTCCTTTGGGCCACGATTCCTAGACACAGAATTGCTCATTGACATATTTAATCCACCCGCAGCAAAAGATGAAAACTTGTAGTGACGAAGACTAAAGAGCGTAACAACACCATCAATATTCCCATTTTCTACGGTGGTATAATCATGATACACAATAATATGAAGGCCAGAAATAATCACCAAAACAGACAATAACACAACTCTGACAAGCAGCATTATTCAATTGTTTCTCTAAATGAAATGTAGGGTCAAGTGAAATATCTTTCACCAAAGAACTTGTGAAAAAACAGAAGTGAATGACTAGCAAGGCAACTTTATTATTTTTCAAATGTAAAATACGTTTATCATAAAAGTGGAATTTCTTACTTGTGACAGCCGCCACACTCTTCAAACTTGTGGATTTTTATGATTGTTTTTATTGTTTTTAATCGTGTATTTGTCTTTGAAAAAAATATTTTAAATTAAATTGAATTATTATTATTATTATTATTATTATTATTATTATTATTATTATTATTATTATTATTATTATTATTATTTGGTTTTAAAGTATTATTTTAATAATGAACATAAAAAACCATATTTACATAATAAGGGAACGAGACTTGTTAGTAAAGGAAAATTCGTTGTTCCAATGCCCGAAAACAAACATGGTGAGCGTTGTTTACATTATCTTATACCTAAAGTTTTTAATTCATTGCCGGCTGAAATTTTATCCTTGGACAAAATTTCATTAATAAAGAATAGAGTAAAATCGCACTACCTGAACAACCTTCCTTCATGCTCGATTTAAGTCATTTTCAGTCCTATTTTCTAGATGTTTATGTTGTTGAAAACGAATCTGTGTGGTAGGTAAAGATATTATTAATTTATAATTAGTGATTCTTGTATATTCTATTTTTGTATGTTTTTGTAAAGGGTTGTAGTATTTATGTTTTGTAATTGATTACATATGTAAGCACCGTATATTCATTTAATAGTTTGAATGTTTTTTTATTTTTATTTCATTGTATCAAGCCTGACGCTACGAATGAGATGTAATAGCATTAATAATTATGTAACCCACTGATGAGCCATTTGGCTTAGTGGGAGGAAATGTATGTGAATATTGTTCCAATTTAGTTTTTTGCTTCAATAAATTTAAAAAAAAAAAAAAAAAAAAAAAAAATTATTATTATTATTATTATTATTATTATTATTATTATTATTAGTTCACAAGTTATGCTTTCGCGACCCGATATAATTGAAGAGAAATTATAACATTGACGGGATGTTTCGTCGCGTCGTGGTGGTGAATAACTTACATTATTCTTGATTTCCCGACGTAGCGTCCTCACTGTGGAAGACATTTTCAAGGGCGTTTATAATTGCGAAATCAAAAATAACTGCATGCTATTACGTAACGTGGTTTTTTTGCAATACCGTCTACATTTTACACCTGGCGGACAAATTGTAAACCATTTGTGCGACAGCAAAACCTGGCGGAAATCTAGGGTACCTTGAAAAGTTGGCACATGAAATAAAAAACTAATTTATTAAACAGCAACAACAACAACAACAACAAGAAATAAAAAATAAATCTTGTTGAAACGATACATTGTCGAGTGGGCAGTGGGAAAATGTAAACAAAGCCAATAACTGTGCGTCATGTTTTAAACTCTGGAAATGCACGTTTGTAGTCTATTTAACTGTAGATGATGCACGTATTTAATTAAAATGTGCCAATTTAGATTGTAATTATTATCAAACCATAATAAAAATTAAACTCAAATGCATCAAAAGTATCTCTAGTAGAACAAAAACACAAGGTCCTTTACACAGTCGCATTGGCACGGTTGGTAACGTCATTGGCTGTGGAGCACAAGTGGACATTGGTGAAACGGGTTCGAATCCACAATGACTAAATTTTTTTTTATTTTTTTTTGTTTACGTATATAGAATCTAATTGTGAAATAACATTGCCTTAACTACATGTAGTGGCGAAATGTATTTTACATTTTTTTAAATGTTAATTTTATGTAGAAGTTTTCATTCAAAGTATAGAACTAACTTTACGTTACTCAACCTAACTTTACATTACTTAACCTAACTTTATATTACAACTTAACCTACCTTTACATTACTTAACCTAACTTAACCTTACTTAACCTAACAACCTTACTTAACCTAACTTTACCTTAAATTTACCTTACCTACTTAACCTAACTTAACCAAACTTTGATTAACTTAACTTAACTAAACCTTACTTTACTTAATAAACTTAATTTAATTTAAAACTAATTAAACTTACATTAAACTAACCTAATTAAAATAATCTAATTTAAAACTAACCTAACTTAATCTAACCTAACATTACCTTATTGATAGACATAAGTCAAATTCAGACTGAAAAAAAATTATGACTTTTGGGAGGGAATAAACCCCAGACCTTCTCCATTGGAAGCAGATACGCTAACAATAAGACCAACGAATCACACATAAGACCAACGAACCACACATAAGACCAACGAGATACACACAATGAATCCATTTATTTTCACCTTGATACAATTTTGACAAATGCATTAATTGTTCCTAACTTGAATTTCTTTTTTATTGATTAAATTTATTATTATTCATTATCTAGATACAAAATAAATTCTAAGAACAACACGGATTATTGTTCATTATGTAGTATAGTAATGAGGTGTTGTGTAGTGTATTGTATTGTAGTGTAATATGTAATGTGTAGTATAGTGTAGTGTAGTGTGGTGTATTGTGGTGTAGTGTAGTGTAGTGTATTGTAGTGTATTGTAGTGTGGTGTGGTGTTTTATGATTTTTTAAAGAATTACTTATTAATTATTTATTTTAATTAATGATTAATGTCCCACATGTCACATATCTAGAATGAATCTGAAAGAAGGATACAATTAACGCAACACTATCAATCAAATGTATATTATATTGATTATTTTATTATTTCATTATTTATATTTTATTAAATATTTTTGTATAATAACATAGGTAAAAAAGTATTATATTATACGGATATGCATAAACGCTCTGTTCAGCTCTTTTCCCCGTCTGGGCCCGGGGTAGAATTGGCCCAGAGCATGGCTCTGCTAATCGTAAAAGGCGATTCAAGAGAAAAAGTCCACCTCGCAAACATCAGCTAGAAAGACCGGAGTATCTTACTCCACGAAACTAGAGGCGAGCTCTGGCAATCGTCGTCGGGGACCTTGCCCCCTTCCCTTGACGACCCCCCGGCGACGATGACAATGACACAACGAACAATGACAATGACGATGACGACCGCGACGTGAGAAACCCCCCTTCCTCCCCTTAACCGTGGCTGGTTCTGACCAGCATGGGCTCCTCCTCCACCCCCCCCCCCCCTTAGGCTAGAGTGGTGCATTATGACCTAACGGTTGACGCGTCCTTAATCCAAATAATCCAATGAAAAATTATGGTCCAAGATAATCGACATGTCTTTGCCCAATTAGTTTACGTTTTTAGGGACACATAGAGTGTATTTATAGGTATTAATATTGTAGAATCTGGTATTTTGTAGTAGTGGTTTGTTAATTGCACTGTACATATTAAAATAATTGAAGGTGTGAATCATACTGTGTTTGAAAAATATCTGGTAGATATCCGGAATCTTCTCTGGTAATATCATTACCTTCATCTTGAAAATGTATTCCAGTGCCTGAATACAGAGTATGATATGCAGACATGAACTGATTAGTATCAAAATTTGGCTGTAATGGGTTTTTGACGGAAAGTGTTGTCCATCTGCGTAGAGTGCAATATGATTGCAATCAAAATGTTGAAAATTAAAGGGGTTCTTCTTAAAATCTCCGTTCAATGCTGAATTCAATACAAAACCAATAATGACACGCTTTGGTAATTGACCCATAAAAATATTATCAAGGGTTTTACTTTGTACACCTGAAGGTATAGTCATGGTTTTCATGTCTACTCGTGTAAGAGGGTATTTTGCATTTGACTTTTTAAGTGTGAGATTATGTGCAAGGAGCACAGATGAATTTACACGGACTCTGCGTACAAGTAACTGTGCATTTATTATCTTTGATTTCACAGGAGTACCATCTTTTGACATAAGATTAAATGAATCTTTAGTCTTGTGAAGTTTTATTCGCATATCAACGCCATTCAATAAAAACCGGTCTTGATTAAATAGGTCATGGTGTATATTTCCAATTAGTTGTACAGTAGCACTAGCTTTAGTGAAATTCATGCGTTTCTTCATTCCTTTATTATCAGCAAAGTCATCCATTTTACCAGCAGTGTCCTTGTAAAAGAGCCGCGAAGTTAACTGTGAAGATTTTGCCGGTGCATCATAATTCAAAAGGGTCTCCATGAAAGCCCTATAGGCATACGTCTGTGATGATGATGAAATAAGTTTTCCACCCAAAAATACATCTACTTGACCAAAAAGCGAATGTAGCCAATGTTTACAGGGCCCACATCAGCCGCAGCGGCCAATGCTGTTCCATCTTCCTTGGTAATTTTAGCATCGACAAGAAGTAGAGTCTGTGCCAGATCAATGTAGTCTTCTCCTTGACCGCTGACAACAAAATCAATTGGAGCAGTGTCATTTAATGCTGAAATAGTTTTCATGGTAAACCCATTCACCTCGTTCAATGCTTGTTTGTGTGACTGGAAGAGCAAACAGATCAAGTTCTGATTTCACTGAATCACAGGAATGTGTGTGTAAAAAGACATGATTACGAAATAATCCTTAGCACTAGAAGCAACTTTAGGGGTTCTTTTTCT